>LDAU01000238.1:0-38397 GCA_001447515.1 Pseudocohnilembus persalinus | reverse complement strand
ATAAAGATAAAATAATTTTAAAGAATAAAATAAATAGATTTAATTTTTTAACTTTTTAATAAATGTATGAGGAAAAATATGTTTATTAATTTAAAAAATAAATTTTATTTAAATTTATCTAGACTTAACTTTAATATAATTAATTTTATATTCTAATTTTAATTTATAAATTAAAAAATAATAAATATAAATGTGTTATATTTTTAATTGTTGATATAATTTTTTAAAAATTAAATAATTAAATTTTTCCCAAACTTATAGTGTACCATAAATAATTTGAACTGAATTTTATTATTTTTAGTGAAATAAATAAATATTTTTTAAATTTAATAGTTTATATATGATTGTATGGTTTATAATTAATGGTTTAATTATTTCTTATTAATGGAAAGTGAGAGAACGATTAAATATAAAATTGAAAACGAAATATAATAAAGAGAAAAAAATAAGTGTTATTTATTAATATATTATAATTAAACTCGAAAAGTATTATTTATATTAAATTTTATTTATATTGTGTGAATAAATAAAAAGCAACAATTTTAATAAATTAAAAAAATAAAATATATAAAAAATATTTTTTTTTACAAAATAAAAATTTATAACACAACTTAAAAATAAAATATAATAAGATAATAGTTATTGTAAAAATTTAAAGAACATATGGAATAATTAAAAACTAATAACAAAAGTGGAGCAGTAATAAATTTTAATGTTTGTTTTTTTTTTAAAATGTTGATTTGTGAAAAATTTCTTTTAAATTTTGAGAAAGTTTTTTATTTTTTATTTAATTTTATAATATTTTTTTTCAAAAAATAATATAGAGTAATTATGAAATGGATTAAGTAATTGGAAGTGGAACCTTCGGATCAGTTTATTTGGTAAAAATTATTATTATAATAATATAAAAAAATTAAAATAAAAAAGAGCAAATGCGAATATATTTGGGGAATAGGAGCCATTGTTATTTATTCTATATTAAAATAATATATTTTTTTCATAAAAAAGTCTCAATAATATAAAAAAATTAAAGAAACTAAATATTTGAGGCAAAACAAAATGAGAAAAAAATGAAAATAACAAAGATTTTATTATTATTTATATTTATTTTTAAATTTTTATATCAATTAAAGGCCACTGATAAAACCACTAGATAAAAAGTTGCTATTAAGAAAGTCTTTTAGGATAGAAGATATAAAAATAGAGAATATTAATTGATTTCTGAATTAAAACATCCTAATATAGTTAGTTTATATTCTGCTTATTACACAAATGGAGACAAAGTATTAAAAATTAAATTTTTAAATTGTGTTTAGAAAATTTTTTATAGATTTTTCAGGAATTTTTAGCAAAAAATGGAAAATAAAAAACTAACTTTTTTTTCTAATTTAATTTTTTACTAATATAAAAAAGCCTAAATTTTTTAATAAATAATTAATAATTTTAATTTAAATATAATTTAATATTTTAGCCCGGAGATGTTTATTTGAACTTGGTAATGGAATACGTTCCCTAAACTTTAAGTAAAGAAATTAGAGAAAATAGAAAAAGTAGGAGATAAATGAATCCTACATAATTGAAAATGTATGCATATTAAATGATAAGAGCTATGGTTTATTAACAGTCATTGGGACTTGCCCACAGAGATATTAAGCCTTAAAATATTTTAATTGATCCAAAATAAAATACTTTGAAAGTATGTGATTATGGTTCTGCTAAGAAACTTATTAAAGGTATATAAATAAAAAATTAATAATACAATATAGAAGTAAATGTATAATATATCAATTAATAATAATTTAATATTTATATATATTACTTTTATTTTTTTTTTATTATTAACTTTAATTTAAATTTATTTTTATAAAAGGGTAAGAAAATATTGCCTATATTTGTTCAAGATATTATAGAAGTCCAGAATTAATTTTTGGTGCGACATAATATACTACTTAAATCGATATGTGGTAAATTTTATAAAAATTTATAAAATTTTTTTTTTTTTTTATATTTAACTTATTTTTATTAATTTTTTTAGGTCAATAGGTAAAAAAATGAAACGAAAATGTTTAGAATTTTAAAATAAAAGTTGATTTAGATATATAATTAAAATTTAATTAATAAAATATTTTGTATTTTAGGTTGTGTTTTAGTTGAAATGATTACAGGAGAGCCAATTTTCCCAGGAACTTCCGCAGTTGATTAATTGATTTAAATTATTAAGATTTTGGGTACTCCAGACAAAAATTAAATCAAATAGTTGAATCCTAAACATGTAGATAATTAATTCCCAGAAATCAAAACTGTTCCTTGGTCAAAAGTAAAAAAATAAAAAAAAAAAAAAAAAAAAAAAAAAAAAAAATAATAAAAAATATGTTAAATTTTAATATTTTAATTAGATTTTGGGTAAATTTAAACCTGATCCTTAATTTGTTGATTTAATTTCAAAAATTTTGGTTTATGAACCTTAAAAAAGATACTAACCTTTGTAAGCTTTAGCTCATCCCTATTTTAATGAATTAAGAGATGTTAATTTTTATAAAATGAATAAGGATATAAATATTCCCAATTTCTTTAATTGGAATAACTGTAAAATACTAAATTTTGAAATATATAATTAAAATATAATATTAACTTAAATATTATTAAATAATTATTTTTATTTTTATTAATAGAGGAAAAATATATAGGATTAAAATATTTGGCATAGTTAACCCCTTAGTGGTATAAATAATAAATATAATAATAAAGAGAATAATAGAAATAAAGTCAATAGTAATAACAATCATAGGAAAATTCAGAATAAAGCACAAATTCAAATTCTACTAACAATAATAACAATGGCAATAATAATAACTACAAATAATACAATTGATTAAACCTGGTTTGAGTTAGGTTAGAATGTAAATATAATAATAAATATTGAATAAAAATCATCACCATTTTTACATAATTGATGTTAAAATTAAATTTAAAAGTTATTAAAATTACAATTAATACTTAACAATATAACAATAATAAAATAAAATAAAATTATGAATAAAAAATAGTATTATCGAAATTGAAGGAAAATGAAAAATATCAAGAAAATTGCAGAAATAAAATTATTAATAATAATATATATGAATTATTGAAGATATACTGAAGATTTAATTTATTGCATATTATTTTTCTATCATTTATTAATTTGAATTTAAATTAAAAATTATTTATTTATTTATGTTTCTTAGTTTAATTAGATTTTTAATTATTTATTTATTATTAATATCTTAATAATTTTTTATTAAAATTACACTAATTAACTTGATTTATAATTTTTTCAATAAAATAATATCTTTAATATTTATATTTCATTTTTTAGTTCAATTTAATCTATTATATTCGTTTATTGTTTTTTAGAAAAGATTTTTTGAATATATATTTTAATAATAATAACGAGGTCTATTTTTAGGAGGGAAAATATTTTTAATATAATATGTTAGTTAATTAAAAATTCTATGCTATAAAAAGAAATTGTGTTATTTTAAAAAAAAGGTGTGTTTTTAATTTTGCTTAATAAATTAATATTAGTTGATGATTGATGTTTGTTCTTAAAAAAATTTATTTGATAGATAATAAATAAGTGAATAAATAAATTTTCATTAATCAAAGTTTTATAATAGTTTTTTATTTATTTTAATTTTTTAATTAATTCATTAATTGATTTTAAAATAAAAATAAAAAATTCCTGATAAAATTATTTACATATAAACATGGATACACAGCAACAAAATAAATCAAATGGTTCATCATAAAATTAAGTAAAATTAATTACATAAATGTAGATTTTTAAATTTGAATAAAAAGGAAAAATCCTAAATATTAAATTAAATATATTTTTTGAAATAAGAATAATTAAAGAAATGACTTTAAAGTTGAGAAAATTATCGGTTCGGGTACATTTGGAAAAGTTTATTTGGTAAATAAAAAATATAAAATATAAATTTTTTATACAATATTATTTAAAGGTGTAAATAAAAAGGTTTGTATTTAAAAAAAGTAAAGATAAAAAAATTATTTAAGAAATTAGGAATTATTTTTAATACATTAGATTTTTAATTATTATTCATGAAATTAAAAAAAGTTAATATGAACTTTATTTATTTTTTATTTATTTTTTAATATTTATATTTGTACTTATTTAATATATTATATATTTTATATGTTTTTGTAGGCTATTATGGCTGATAGTGGTGAAAGAGTTGCAATTAAAAAAGTTTTTTAGGATAAAAGATATAAAAATAGAGAATTATAAATTATAAAAGAATTAAAACATTATAATATAGTTAATTTGAAAAATGCATTTTATAGATAGGGTGAAAATAATGTAAATAATAAAGATAATAAATATATATTTAACTTTTATATTAGTATAAATAAATTAATTTTAAGATGATTTTTTTTATATATTTTATTAGAATTTTATTATTTAGAATATTTAATAAATAAAAATAATAAAATAATAATAATTTAAATCATATATAATATATATTTATTTAATTATAAAAGAAAGATGAGGTTTATTTGATGTTGGTCATGGAATTTGTGCCAGATACATTAAGTAGAGTTGTAAATAAAAAATATTTATATTTAAATATAATTTAATAAATATTTTTGACATTTTTTATTATCATTATGGGTAAAATATAAAATTATATTTAGATAAGAGCATATAGAAAACAAAAGGTTTAAATGGATCATATTTTAATTAAATGTTATGCATATTAAATGTTTAGAGGGTTATTATATTTGTAGTCAGTTGGGGTTTGTCATAGAGATATAAAACCTTAGAATATTTTAGTGGATGAAGAAAAAAAAACATTGAAAATTTGTGATTTTGGTAGTGCAAAAAAATTAATAAAAGGTAAGCAAAATTAATATAAAATCAATTAGAATTGGAGAAAAAAATATACAAAAATGTTTATTTTAAATTATATTTAAAGTAAATTAATTAAATTTTATAGGAGAGCCAAATGTCGCATATATTTGTTCTAGGTATTATAGAGCCCCTGAATTAATTTTTGGGGCATAGGAATACACAACTGCTATTGATGTTTGGTCTATGGGTAAAATAATTATAATTTATAGTTAATTATATATAAATAGTAAAATAATTGAATTATAGAAATTAAATTATTTAAAATTTAATAATAATTATTATTATATATTGTAAAATTATTGTAGTATGGAAATTTAATAATTTAAAATTTAAAAATAATTTTGATTTTTTTAAAAATTAGGGTGTGTTTTGGCTGAGATGATTTTAACAGAACCTTTATTTCCAGGTGAATCTGCAGTTGATTAGTTAGTTGAAATAATAAAAATTTTAGGTACGCCTACTATTGAATAAGTAAAAGAAATGAATCCTAAACATACAGATTTTTAATTTCCTATAATAAAAGCTCATCCTTGGAAAAAGGTAAATATATTAAGTTTTGAAAAATTAAAAATCAAAAATTTTTAACATTAAAAAGTGAAAATTTTTAATTTTTAATTCGGATTTTTTTAGGTCTTTAATAATTTTAAAATTGATCCTTAATTACTGAATTTGATTTCTAAATTGTTGGTTTATTCTCCTTTGAAAAGATTAACACCTATATAGATTTTAGCCGACCCTTATTTTGACGAATTAAGAACATAATAATTTAAATAATAGTTTCCAGATGCCCCTGATTTTTTTGATTGGAGTTCAGGTAAATAAAAAATAAGAAAAAAAATTAAAAAATAAATATAATATAAAATAAAATGTTAAGCATTTAAATTTTTTTTATATAGATGAATTAAAAGTAGATAGCAATATTTTAATTAATTAATTGACTCCAAGTTGGTATAAAAAGAATTAATTAACTTAATAATAGTAGTATTAATAATAAAATAGTTAATAATATCAAAATAGTAATATTTCTTATTCATAGTAAGAACAACTTATTTAATAGTGAAATTATATTTATTAATATTTTAACTTATTTAATAGTATTAATATTAAAAATTATATTTTTTTAATATTATAAATTATTTTATAATAAAAAATTTTATGAAATAATTTATTAATTTATAAGATTATTAAAGTAAAAAAAAGTGTATCATATTTTGATAAACTATTATCATTTATTTAATCAATAATTAATTTGGCTATATTCATTTAAAACATCATTAGATTCTTCTGAATCAGTAAATTCTCTATTTATATTAAGTTCTTACAGTTAAATAATTTAAAAACCTTTTTAAGCAATTTTATTTATTTTTTGTATAAATTCAAAATTAGTTTTTTTTGAGCCATTTTGTGAATTAAAGTTTTCCATGCTTTATAATAAAATTACAATATTTTCATTTTCGTGTTATTGTAAGTAAAGAATTGAATCTTCTGTGGTTTAAGGATTAATTTTTTCTTATTTCATAGAGCTGAAAAATTCTATAATTAATTTAAAAATTTATGGGTCCAGTAGAAAAGAAATTTAGTTAATTGAAACAGCAATTTTTAATAGAAACATGTTAAAGTCTTAATTTGTGCTTCTTGTATTGTTTATGATTCTGTAATAAAATTAAGAAAAAAAAATAAGCCTTAATAAAATAAAAAACTAGTAATAGTATGTAAAAAAAATTTAATTTATATTTGAAATATATAATGAACCTCATCATTTCCAGATATCTGTATTTAATTCCAAAATTATCTAAATCATCCTCATTTTAATTTAGATTATTTAAGAGTTAATATTCTCTTTTAACTATTTATAAGAAAATTTATTTAAATTCTTAATTATTCTAATTTTTTAGTTCGTTTTCTAAGTACTCTTAATTTTTTTTTAGTCTATCATTATATAGTTCTAGAATTTAAGTTAAACCATCAGGTTTTTAACTTTCATCATTTTCACTTTCATAATTTAAGGCTGTTTCGTATAAATCTGCTTAATTTTAGGTTTCGAGATCTAGAGGCTCATCTTGTAAATTGGGATCACGGACAGGTCTTCCTAACCTTATTTTTTTAAATAATTTGTATTTTATTAAAAATTTATAAAAAAAATTAGGTGAATTAAAAATGGTGCGTAATTATGATAATATAATTGTTTAATTTTAGAGAAAATTTGGTTTACCGTCCTTGAAAATCATCTAATTGTAACATTATTTAGATATTATTTTTTTTATTTTTTATTTATTTCTGAGTGAATATTATTAGTTTTTGAAAAAATAGAAATTATTTTATCATATAAATTTTTTATATAATTTACTAATTTATTAAAAGAATAACAAAAGATATAATAAATAAATAGTTTTAAGTGTCATTAGAGAATAATTTAAATTCCTTTTTGAGCAACTTTATTAATTTCTTAAATAAAGTTGAAATATTTGTTTTTTATTTCACTTTAAGGCATTTTAGTTATTAAATTTTCGTATTTTTATTCTAAAAACTGGAGACTTTAAACTGTAAATTTGTTAGTATTATTAGTTTTTTCAAGCTAACTAAAAAATGCGATAACAGTTAAAAAGTCATTTGTATCTAAAAGATAACAAATTTGATTTAAGGAAATAGCTAACGAGACAAAAAATTCATCAAATTTTTCACCATCTTCACATTTTTGTCTAAAAATGATATTTTTAAATATATATAAAAAAATGTATTTTTTAAAAATTATTAAATATAATATAGTAAAAAAGTATAATACACAGGAATATATTATAAAATTTATAAATTAAAGAAATAATTAAATTTATTATTAAATGATATTTACTATAAACTTTTATAAATTTCTAAATATCTTTGTTTTTTTGCAAAATTACTGTAATCAAAATTATTTGCATGATATGGTTTAAGTTCTTCTTCCATTAAAAGGAAGAAAATTTTATAAAGTTAACATTTTTAATTATCAATTTCTAGTTTTTTCTACAAATTTAAGTAATTTTATATAAGGTTAAAATAATTGTTATTATAAATTTCAAATATATCTTATTTTTGAAAATTTTCGTGTTCAAATAGAAAATTTTTGCAAATTTATATGAGTTTGGCTTGATTTTCAATTTCTTTATCTAGAAGTGGGTATTTAAGTTTGGAGTCATTGAAAGGCCTTCCTTTTCTATATGTTATAGAATATAGTCATATTTATTTAATTTATTTTATTTATATATATTATTTATATATAAACCTATATATTATAAATTATTTATTTTTTTAAAAAATAAATAAAGCCTATATTTAGGAAGGTTTAGCCAGGCTTTTAAAGAAAATATATCATAAATATAATATATACCTTTGATATGGATTTATTTTGTTTTTTTTGATTTTTTTGGATACTTTTTTTTTAGTAACTTATTCTTTCATTTTTTTTTTTATTTATTTTTTTTATAATTATTTTATTTTTTATGACCAAAATTTATTTCCTTTTAAAGCCAAGTTTAAAAAATAATTATTACTATTAAAACATTAATTTTAAAGTTTACATAAGAAATTTATATAAAAAAATGTTAAAAATAAATTAATTTATTAAAATTATTATTATAAAAAATGAATTATTGGTTTTCCCCAGAAATTTAAATACGATTGATTACCTTAAAATAGGGATATATTATGTAATTTTATTTAAAAATTAATTAAAGTTTTTTTTTTTTTTTATGATTGCAACCAACCAGAATATCTTTTCAATATTTTTTAATATATTTTGAAGTAAAGTAAAATTTTTCAAAAAAAAAAAATTAAATAAGAATTCTTCTAATATAAATTAGTTTATATAATATTTTTTTTATAAAGTTTTTATAAATCAATAATTTGTTTATATAAGAATAAATAATAAATTATTTTTAAAATATTATAAACATTAATAAAAATATATATAAACTATATTATTACTAGAAAAATAGTTAGTTTTAGTATTTAATGTAATAGAATTAAGAATATATACAATATTCTTTTAGATTTTGATATTAAGTATTTAAAGTAAATATGATTTATTAGCAAATAAATGAATAAATGGATTTTTATGATAGTTAATTAACTCTGATTAATAAAAATTATTAGAAAATTGAGAAACTTAATAATTAAATAATTTATACTTATAAGTAAAAAAATTAAAAAATAAGAAAGAATAAAAAAAAAGTTAAAAAGAAATTTAGTTTTTATAGATAATAAATTAGAAATTTTAGAAAATGAATAGCTATAATTATTTATTTAAATTCATCATTATTGGAGATTCAAGTGATAATTTATTAAAATTTATTTATATATATATTTTTTAGAATTTTAAAAATTAATATATTTAATTTTTATTATTAAAATTTTATTAAAAATGATTTTAATTTAAAAGACGTTGGAAAATCTTGTATTTTATCTTAGTTTACTGAAGGAAGGTTTAAAAATGAACATGACCCAACAATAGGAGTGGAATTTGGGTCAAAAAATTTAAAAATTAATGAAAAAGATATTAAAATTTAAATTTGGGATACAGTAAATAAGTTAATTTTTATTATAAATATTTAGTATAAATAAGTTAATGATTATTCATAAAAAAAATTGAAAAAGCAAAAAACTTGATTATCTTAAATAGTTTTTCATTTTTATTATATATAATGTTAATTTATTTTTAAAGTTATAAAAAATTAAATTTGCATAAATTATTTAAAAATTAAGTATAAAAATTAATAAAAAGGATTTAGTTTCTATAATAATAATATAATTATAATAATATTAAATTTTTAAAGGCCGGTTAAGAATCATTTAGATCTATCACAAGATCTTATTATAGAGGGTCTATTGGTGCTATGTTAGTTTATGATATTTCAAATAGGTAAAGTTTTGAGCATTTATAAGATTGGTTAAATGATATTACATAACATGCAAATGAATCTATAGAGATAATGGTAGTGGGAAATAAAAATGATATATCAGATAGGTAAAATAAAAAATAAAATTATATATATTTATTTTTATTTAAAATTTATGTATAAATTTATATTTAAAAGTTTTAAAATTATTATTATATATTTCATTTTTAATGAAATATAAGGAAAGTACTAGTAATTATTATTTTTGTTTTTGTTTTTTAATTTTTAATTTTATTTTTATATATATAGAAGAGATGTTAGTTTGGAAGAGGGTGAAGCTTTTGCTAAAAAATATGGGTTTATGTTTACTGAGGGAAGTGCGAAAACAGGAAATAATATAGAATATTCATATAGTGAATTGGCGAAAAAAATATTGAGAAAAATAGAAAATAATGAGATAGATTTGACAAATGAGGTAAGAATAAAAATATAATGAAATAAAAATACTAATTAAATGTTTTTCAATAATTTATTTTAAAAAACATTTTAACTTAAATATAATAGAATAATGGTATAAAAGTTGGTAATAAAAAGAAGATAAATAGTTCATCTATGGTAAGTTTGGGAGGGTAGAATGAATAATATAATTAAATAGATGAAGAAAGAAAGAAAAATTGTTGTTGAAAATTAGAATTTAAAAAATATTTTATAAGATTTTATTATGTATAAAAAACTTTTATTACTAATAAGTACATATATTTGTATATTTATATATATATAAAGTTAAATCTTTAAATTAATAGATAAAAATAAGCTAATATTTATTTTCAAAAATTTAGATATTCATTTAATATTATAAAGATTATAAATATCTTATTTTTTATATTTTATAAATCGTTTATTTGTATACAATTATATTAATTTAGATATTTTTATAAATTAATTATACGATTTAATGAGAATAGAAATTATTAGAATTTTTTATAATAATTATTATTACATTGATATGTATACTCATACCTTTGTTTTATTAAAATATGCAATTCTTGCCGCTCTATCTTTTCTTTATAGAACTTCAAGTTTATGTTTCCATCTTTTTAAAATTAATATTATTATAACGTATATATATATAAATAATAAATATTAATTATAAAATTATTAATTTAATTAATTTTTGAAAGTTAAAAAATATAAGCTTTTTTACTCTGCTGATAATTTTTGGTCTCCTTTTGCCAAGTATATAGAGTCTTATCTATATCTGCAATCTGAGTCTAAAGGTCCTTAAGATTTTATTACTTTAGAAGGCTCTATGTATTTTATGTCCCAGTATCTTTTTCCATCAAATTCTACGAATTCAGTCCAGCATCCAAAAGCTTTACTAATTACTTTTTATGGATTTGATTCATGAACTATATTTCCTCTAAAAATATATTTAATTAAAAAATTAAAATATTAAAATTAAATTAAAAATATAAATAATCTACACTAAATAACAAAATACGAAAAACTTTAAAAATGTATAGATATTTAATTTATCTATAATTAAATATTTAAATTAAATTAATAAAATTAAGTTCTGGTAAAATTGGCGATTAATTTTTTATATATATATATTTATAATTTTAATACATTATTTTTAATTTTTAATTTATTATTGATATTTTTTTTTTTTTTTTATTACTCGAAATGGTCTGTCGAATGTTTGGCACTGGTAAGGAATCCAGACTCAAAAAATTTAATTTCACATTAATATCCACTTTTATGGTCTTTAAATAAAGAAGTTCCCATCCACTCTAAGGTTCTGTCTCCAATTATGAAGCCATTTACTTTTTAACTAGGTAATTCCCAAGTAATTTTTTAACCATCTTTAAAGGTAATAGTTTGGGGCCCTTATTGTCTTCCTATAATGGAATTTCCTGTATATGTTAATTTTGCTTTGTATTCGTAGTAGCCTGTGAATTTGAAGGTTTTTTAAGGGTCTTATAGGATGTAGTGACTTATGGGAGGGTGGTGGGAGGTGTGTTCTATGTCTTTTATATATAAATTTTGGTTTAGAAATATATAGTATGTTATAAGGTTTTTGGATGGTTTATGTTTTTTTTTATAATTTTGTTGAAAATTTTATATGTTTTATTGTATTTTGTATGATTTTTTATAATTTAATATGGTTTTATATAATTTTTTATTTGATTTTTTAAAATTTTATATATTTTTATATATTTGTGTAGTTATTATTTATTGTTTGTTATTCTAATAATTATCTTTTTATTTATTTTTTTACCTATACTTGTTCCGTCAGAGAAAAAGCCTTGGAAAGTTTCTCCTAATATTGGATTAAAAGGTTTTTATTATTTAATACTGTTGTAAAGACCTGACATACAGAATGTTATAACATATTTTAATCTTTCTATTGGATCCTTTACAAAGAGAAATAATTTATAATAAAAAAATTATTTGAAAAATATTGTAATTATGCATCATTAATAATTTTAAAAATATGACTAAATAATTTTTATAATGTACAGTAGTTTGTCCGGCTAAACCTAAATAAATAGGTAAATAAACCCAATTATCACAAATTCTTTCTATTGTACTTCTTGGCTCAAAAATTTTTACAGGTAAACTGATTCCAACAATTGATTTTCCTTCAATCAATTATTATCCTACTTTTGCTAAAAGTTCTTAAATAAGTCCCTTTTATGAGTCAATTTCTTTTTTGTTAAAACAGTGAACTATTTAAATATAAATTAAAATAAGTTTATTTAAATTTATTATAATATAAAAATTATAAAATTTTGGAAATTTTAAAGTAATTTAAATAAAAAATTAATTTGTCTTTTAAAAATTACCTCTACCATCTTTTAATTTTTTATAGCCTGGTTTTCTTTTCTCTAAGTTAAGTCCTTCTTATCCTTATGGTATTTGGTTACTTTGTAATAATTTAACTTTATTTTACTCTTCCTTTAATTAAAAAAATATATATAATAAGTTAAATACATAAATAATGATATTTTTTTAATTAATTTATAAAAATTTAAAAATATTGAATTTATAAAAATATTAAAAGTGATAAAATTATTTATAAAATAATTAATAAAATTAAAATTTAATTTATTATTTATTTACTTAGAAGGACTCTTTTAGTTCTTCAGGCAACTAAATTTACATGATAAGATCAGGATTCTCAGAATCACCTGGTTATACAGCTTTTCTTATTCTTTTTTAATTTTGTTATAAATTTTAATTTTCTTGTTCGATTGCCATTGTTTTCTTAACTTCATACTATATTTTTTCTCTAAGTACTTATAATTGTTAAATTCTTTTAAGATTAATATTATTTAAAGTAAAAGAGTCTATAAAATTTGAGCTTAATTTTTGGTAAAGGTAGATAACAGTTTAATTTTCGTTGATTTTTTATAGTATAAATATTTCTTTGACTTGGATTTCTTCTGGGCGAAAATTTTTTTTTTTGGCTTTTTAATTATTTTCTTCGTTTATGTAGTCGTAGTCGTATATTATATAATAAGTTTAATCGTTTATAAATCTTGTTTTTCTTATTTTTGCTTTTATGTTTTGGTTGTTGAATTGTAGTTCGAAATTTGTGTTTTTTTCTAAATTTGTTACTGATTCTGATTTGTTGTAATTTACTAAATATAAGTCTATTTTTTATTTGAATGAGTTTTTTTTTAAGTAGCTGAAAATGTGGTCTATGTTGTCTGGGACTATTATTTTGGAACTTGTTTCATCGAATTCGAAATTTTAGTGGTTTTTATTGTTTTTTGAGTTTTTTGGTTTTACTATTAAGAAAGAAATTAAACCTATCAATAAAGTCAGTATTAGTTAAATATTTAGGGCAAGGATATCGTTAAAATAGAGATAAATTTATGTTATAATCATAACAAATGCTGAAGATAAAACTAAAAATTTAAGATATTTGAAAATATATATTATTTAATAAAAATGAACAAAATAATAAAATAAATAAAAATTTTGGTAAAATTAATTAATATTACTAGGACCATTTTTTGATTTGCTTTGGTTTTATTATAAGGTTGTATTATTTTCTTAGCCTTCATAGGTTATTAACGAAGGTTTTTGAGGGTCAGTTTTTTTATATATGTGCTAACCATTTCTGTATTCTAATTAATGCCATTTTTATATATTATTATTTTCTAAATCGTTTGGAAATGATTCTAAAAAATGAGTCAAATCACTATTGATAAAATCAGGGAATTCATTCATTTTAAATAAATTATTAATATTTTTGCTTGAAAATTTTTAATTTCTTTCTTCAGTTATAGCTTCACTTCTATTATCTGATATCTGATCACTATTATATCCTGCTGCCGATTTTATGTCTTTTTGCCATTATTAAGTTTCCGCTTTATCATCACAACTAACATAAATTTTTCTTTCCGTATTTGCTAGTTCTATACAAAAAACATGTTCTCTTTCCTAATTTTTATTGAAAATTTAATAAAAATTATTTAAAAAAATGAATTAAATAAATATATTAATTATTATAACATAAGATATTATTTTATTATTTTACATCCATTTCTTGTAAATCTGATACAGTGCTTCCTTCTAAGAAAAGAGTATCTCTAGGGTATATATCATTAATATTTTTATAATACATTAATTTTTCACAATCTAAAACAAAATATCTTGGATTCCAGTTCCAATCCAAAGGGCCTTCTCCTTTTTTATAGACCATACCAGTTTTTTTTTTAATTATATTTTATCGCATATATAATTTTGAGAAATTTTGACTGTTATTTAAAGAGTTTGGATTTGTGCTCATTTTTTTATATTTATTATTGTTATTGTTGTTTTAAATTATTTAATTATTATTATGGTACCCGTTTTAATTTATGTTGTTATTTTATTGTATTACAGATATATCTTGCATACTTTCTTCGAAAAGAAATTTTTGTTTCAGTTTTATGACTCTTTTTTATATGAAATTAAAAAATTGGTAAATAAAGGTGTGAAATTTTAAAATTAGGTATTTATTTATGGAAAAAAGATAAAAAATTGGGGAAAAAATTTACTAGGAGTATTGAGTTTTTCTTAAAATATCTTAGTAATTTTTGACTTGATCTGTGAATAAAAGTTGACTTTATATTTGTTTTTTGTTTTATCTGTTTATTAATTGCATTTATTTTTCTTGTATTTATTTTAATGTCAATTTATTCCACTTTTTATAAGCTATCAAAAGATTTTTATAATAATAAAGAAGGTATTTTCTGATATTTTCTAAAATTTCTACTTCAATTATTTTATTTGCTTCTCCGTAATATAAAAAAGTTTTTATTTATATATTTAGGTAACTTATATTTTAGGACTCGTTTTACCAATTAATTAAGTTTTATATATTATAATTTTGGGTAAAAATTCTATTTATTTGGTCTTGATATGCTTTATATTGATTAGGATATTCTAAAATTGGGTCTATTTAAAGTGACTTTATTTTAAATAAATATATTTAGATTGAAATTTAATTTAAATTTAAAAAAACAGATTATATCAATTTTTTTACAGATGTGGTTACATTATTTTTGTTTTTTTCTATTTGCATAAATATCTGCATCTTGAATTCAGGGAAACTGGGGCACTTTTTTATAAATTTATATATTTTATAAATTATAATTTTGCGTATATAATATAGAAATTGAAAAAATATAAAAGTATATAAAAAATATTTTATTAAAAATTAGAATGCTATGTTATAAATAATTGTAAAAAAATTGTATGCATATTTATTAAATATGCTTAGATTATCGGTTTCTATAATTTTCTAATAATTTTATTACTTATATAAGTTGCTGGAAAGGATATTAGTCAGTTTTTTAATGCAAAATTTAGAGAATTTTATCTGGAAGAATTTCTTTTATAAATTGAGGCAGATTTTCTTGTAAATAAATTTCTTTAAAGTTTCCCTAATGATTAAAATATAATTTTAATTCAACTAATCGTTTATCAATAAAAATTTAATATCATTTTATTATTAATTTTTATAATCATACATTTTGCAAGTATTAAATATTTTCTAAATTTGTTGAAGAAAGCAATTAATGGTCAACAAAATAATCAATATAGTGAATACCCTTTATTATTTCCTTAAAATATATTATTATTTTAATTTAAATTTATACTGGCATATTAAGTTATATAATAGATTTTTATACTTATTCTGTTAAAGGTAGTGGTATTAAATAAGATTATGTTTACATTTTATTTTTTATTTTTATTAATTTTTCTAAATAAAGGCTATCTTATTTTATTTTACTTATAATACACTATTATTGTAAATTATAAATATATTGATTTATAATATATAATTTGTTTCAATATGCTATAAAAATAAGCTATAATAAACAAAAATAATATTTAATATTATATAAGAATCACAATACTTACAAGATTATTGATATTACAAAGTTTAAATTTCTCAATTTTTTCCAAAATAATTTTATAATCGCATAAATATATAATTCTTATTATTAAATTAAATATAATAATTTCAATCTTTTAATGTATAAATTAAGTAATATATGTTTTCAGGGAAAATTTATATATAACTTAATAATTACTATTTTTTTCTAAAAATCATTTTATATATAAAAAAATGATTGTAAATTTTAAAATTACACAAGAGTAAGTAATTAATTTAATTGGTATAGATCAAATTTTCTAAAATTTATTTGTAAAAAACAGTTCTAATTATAACATCAGACTATCATTATTTCTTATTCTTCCAATTTGGAAAATCTATATTCTCCGATTTGACTATTTAGTTTAAAAAAAAATATTTCATTTAAATTAATTTTAATAAAAAATTATATTTGAAAGACAAGGAGTTTCATTATTAACAATCTAATTAAATTTTTATAAATATAAATATTTGAAAACAGAAAAAATATCTATATTAATTTCAATATTTTTAAAAATTAATTTATTATAATGCCAAGTATATTTTATAAAAAAAAATTTATAATAATTTATTATGCCATTTTTATTATAAAAAATTTAAAAATATTTTATAAATATTGGTTGACATTATAAAACTTATATTGGATTTTAAATTTAAATAGTTGAATGTAAAATTAAAATTTTTAACATATAAGAATTTATAAGTAATAATATTAAAAAAATAAAAAAAAAAAAAGTGAATTTATTTTTGAAATTTTATGTCTAATTTAAACTCAAAAAATAAAAATATGTATTTTATGTATTTTTAGATTTAAATTACGAATATAAAAATTAAAAATTATAATAGCATCTTTATTTAGATTTTATTGTTTTATATTTACATTTTTCATTCTTTATAATTAAGATTAATATTTTTAAAATAATAGTAATTTTTTCATAATATTAAAATCAATATTTAATTATATTTATGGAAAGAATTAATATGTGTGTAATCGGTAAATGGGTTAATAAATAGGTGAACGTGTGATAAAAATTAAGAAAAATTATAGAATAAAGGAGAAAGAAAGAATGAAATACCTATCAGAAGAGAAATTGTATTTTTTTTTAATATTTTGTTTAATAATAAAAATTAATAAAATAATTTTCTATAAAATAAAAAATATCTAATTTAAAAAAATAAAAATAAAAAATAAAATCTTTAAAATAATAAAAATTTAAGCAATAATAAAAATGAGTACCGAAGCTGCCAAAGATTAAATCAATGGAGTCATTGACAACTTTAAATAATTTGGATAAGATTCTTATATGTTTTTAAATAGATGTAATAAACCCGATAAAAAAGGTAAAAATATACATAATAAAAAAAATAATAAATTTTGCTATAAAAATGATTTACTTTTTTCTGTTAAGAATCCCACAATATTTTTTTATATATTAATAAAATATATGTATCAATAAATAAATTATCATATTTTTAAAAAAATATATGGTATAATTATTGGTTTCTCATTTAATTTTTACAATTAAATTTTTATTTTATTTGTAATCTATAAAAATAAAAATTTTTAAGCAAATTGTTTAAATTATATTAAATTTTAACTTTAAATTAGAATTTATTAAAATTGCCACTTCTTGTGCTATTGGATTTGCCGTTATGGGAGTTGTTGGGTATTTAATTAAACTTGTCTTTATTCCTATTAATAGTATTATCATTAACTAATGAGTTTAATATGTGAAGGAATTAAGAATTTTTTAAAAAAAATTATTAAGACTAATTTAAAATTATTAATAGTTATATTGAGAATGAACTTATATAATACTGATTTGTTTATTTATTTTTTTATATATAAGATTGGAAAATATAATTTATAATTTGGTATATATATTTAATTTAGTTATATTTTTCGATTTTTTGTGCTTATATTTTTGGTTAAGATTTTAAAATATGTATTTATAGATATGTTTATCATAAAAGGATAATATAAAGCTTTATTTTTTCATGGTATTTATATTTTTATTTAATAAAATTTATATATACCACTTAATATATTTTATTCTATTTATTTTTTTATATAATAGAATTTTTTAAAAAAAACATTAAATTAATTTTGTTTTAAAATTCATTTATTTTTTATCTTTTTATAAATTATGTTTATTCTTACTTGTTTTTAATGTGTTTATTTAAATTAATTGTATGTTATTTTTTAAATTAAATATAATTTAAAAACAATGTATTTTAAATGAATTAAATATTAAATTAATATTTGCAATTAAACAAAAAAATAATAAATAAAAAATAAATATATTAAAAAAATAAAAAAAAATAAAAAAAAATAATGAAATCCAAAATATTGAAAAAATCTTAAAAAATCTTTTATCCAGCTTTTAGAGGGAGTTTTTTTAATTTATTAAAAAGACAATTAGTTTTTAAAAATCAAGATTTATTCAATAATCAAATAAAAAATTTCTTTTCTTTTAAATAATATTTTAATAAATTATATAATAATTTAATTTTTAATTTATAACGATTATAAATATAAAAGCAATAGATAAAATAAATAATAGCATTAAAATCATAGATATTTAACATAATATATAATTTATTTGATATTAATTTATCAAATATTTAAAATATAAAAGATTAACATATATAATAGATATATTTTAATAATTAATTTAAGCTTATATTAAAACAATATTATAAAATAACTAATTATATATAGGATATAAGTATATATTTAAATGAATTATAATATTTTTTAATCCAATTAGTTTAAATTATTTAATAAATTAAAAATGTATGTTAATTATTTTTTAGATAAATTATTTTTAGAATTTAGTTTATGAATTTTAACAATAATTTTAATATACATTATCATTTATTTATAGATAATAAATTTATTTATTAAGTTTATTAGATTCGTTATCATTTTATTTTTTAATAAAATAAAATTAAATATAAAAGCGTTTTTTGAATTTTGAATATATTGGTTATAGATTTTGTGTGATGAGGAAAATTATAATTTTAATTTAGAGTTTAATATATTATTTTTGGTGCTAAAAAATAGTAAAATTTCTTAATTATTGAATGAGGGGAGAAATTAAATTAAAAATATTTTACTTATTAAGAAATAATTTTAAAATAAAATAATATAAAAGTATTAAATAAAATAAAAATAAACATAAATTAAATTTCATTTAAAATTAAAGTATGGCTGAAACCGGAGATTTAATAGACGAAAGATTAAAAGTAAACGAAATTACTAGAGATTAGAAATTTTCAAAAGTTTGGAGAATTTAAGCATTTGACGAATATGAAAAATTCAAATTAGAATTAGACATAAATTTTGATTTATTTTAAATAAAAGTTGGAGAATATATGAGTTTTATTATTACCGAGAGTATGGGTAATTAGGAAGAAGATAATGGAATTTACAATCCTTAAAGTGACAGTATAAATTAACCTAAATATGAGAAATATGACTATATTATGTGTGGTAAAATTTTCAGAATCGCAGCTACTCCCGTTGAAGATCCATTTTAAAAAGCAAGTGATGTTTTACTTTATTCTTGTTATGCCAGTTTTGGAGGTTTATTGATGAAATTGACAGCTAAAAAAGAGGATTTAGCTAAATTAAAAGATGATTCTAGAATTTATATTATGGTTGCTAAAGATTGAGGAGGGGTGTATTTTATTTTTTTATTTGTAAAGCTATAGACAAAATAATACAATATAAAATATAATATAATAGGATCATATAAAAATAATATATATGTAATTGTGGAAATTTGGTTAAAATGATTGTAAATTTGAAGTTTAATATTTAAAAGGATTGTCAATTATAAAATTACCTTTTAGTATGAGACTAAATAATTAATGGTTTTTTTTATCAAATTTATAGGTTATTTCCTTTATTTTATAATATTATATTTTAATTTGTATAATTATTATATAAAATATAATTTATTGAGTTAAAAGTTGAATTTTATTAAAAAACTTTAAGTTTTATTTAAAATGAAAATATCTATAAATTTTATTATCATTTTTCTAAGGAAAATTATTTTATTGCATTATAATTTATTTTATTAATTGTTAGATTACATTAAATATTATTAGCTTAGTTATTAAATATAATTGATTTTATAAATTTTAAAATTCAAATTAATTTATTCAAATAAATGTTAATAATATAAAAAAAATATAAGCAATAAAAAAATAAAAATAAATAAAAATTCTTCCAAAATAATTATATTCAAAGATATAAAAACCTAGTTTTTTAATACACATTCTATATTATTCATTTTATTAAATTTCTTTTATTAAAAAGAAAAAGTGAAAATACTTACTTAACTTACTTGAACCTTAATAAAATGAATGATAATTTAATATTTGAATATATTTGACCATTTAAATAAATCTTATTCCTTTAAAACTATTATAAAAAAATTTAAATCCTTAAATTTATTTAATATATAATAAAAATAAAATTCAAATTAAAATAAATAAAATGTTATTTTAATTTAGCAGCTTTTATAACGATATAATCAAATTCTTTATTAATATCAATTAAAAATTAAACAAAATTTGCATATTAGTTTATATAAAATGAAAAGTTCATATTAAAAAGATTATAAATATATAAATATAATAAAAAAATATATTATATTTATTAATTATTACTAATTTTTATTATCATAATTCTTACTCTTATACTGTAAAATTTATTATAACAATATCCATTAAATAAAAATTTCGATATTAATAAAAAAAAATTAAAAAAAATAATTTTTTCAGTTATTTTTAAATTTTAACATAATTTCTTAATACAATATTTTTAATTTCATAATTATTTAATTTTATGCAAACTCATTATTTTAAATAATTTTTTTTTATATATTTAAATGTAAAATCATTATCATTTTTATAGTTATCATAAATTATATTTATAAAATTAATTATTCAAAGATTCAATATTTTATTTGCTAGTTATTTTAAAAATAATTATACTTTTTAAATTATTTAAATTAAGATTATTGACAAATTATTGATTTATTATTTAAATTATTATTATTTATGTTAAATGTTACTAAAATAAAATAAATAAAGAAGGTATATTTTTTTTTTCTTAATTATTCAAAGTATTATATTATAATTAGTAATTTTTTAAATAGAATAAGTAATAGAATATAGATTTATAATATCAAAATTAATATAATAATTTATTAAATTTGAATATAAAGATATCATAATTTTATAATGGTGATTTTAAATATATTGTGATTAAAAAAGTTGGTGTTACAGCCAGTATGGTTTTAATTTTTGATGCTTTAGTATATATGATAATATAATATAGGTATCAAAAAGTATGAATAAATTGCAATTTTAAAAAGATTTTGATGTATATTTAATAATAATGATATATATTATATATAATAAGGTTTTTTTATGTATTTTTAAATAAAATTTAATTTCTAGATGATTACGTAATGTAATATTAATCTGTTAATTTCCATACATAATAATTATGGTTTTCTTAATTTTTGTAATACAACTAATGTAATACAAATATAAAAGAAAGTTAAAATAATATATTTGTATTAAATAAAGTGTCTTTTTACTAAATAGACCAAAATTATAAATACAATGAATTAAATATATTCAATATTAATTTTATTTAAAAAATATTTTTATATCTTTTTTATTGAATATTATAATTCTAAATAAATTACTAAAATTAATTAATTATTTATTAATTTTAAGATCTTAAAAAATTAACATATAATTTTTATTATTAATTTATCTATTTAAATGTTTGGGAGAAAATAGTGAATTAGTAAGAGGTAGCAAAAAATATAATAATTCATATTATATTATTAATATTATAAATTTTAGTATATTTTTTAATATTAATAAAAAGTTACAAAAATTAAACAGTTTACCAGCTTTGATTTAAATATCTGTATAAATTTAAAAAATTATATTTAATGTCATATATAATATTTTTTAAAAAATAAAAAATAATCATATTTTAAAAAATTTAAAAGTACTTTTATTAATTTTATGATAATTTTTATTGTTTTTAAGTTAATACTTAAGAATTTTTAAATTATTTTCTACTTTTGAATTACTTAATTCCATAAAAAAATAAAACTTTCTTAAAAAAGAATATGTATAATTATTTTTTTTATTATTTTATGAAACAATTTTTTATTCATATTTATTATTTTATATATAAAAATTGGTTTCTATATATTTTTTGTTATTAATAATATTATTTTTCTGGTGACTATTTATTAATTATTTATAATCATTTATTATTTTATTGTTTTTTTATTGAAAAGAAAAGACTGTAAATAAAACAAAATAAAACAAAAAACAATGGAAAAAAGCAAAAATATAATTTTACTTAACAATTTTATATTTTTGTCTTTTTAAAAATAATATTCTGATAAAAAAAAGGAGCATTACTATAAAAATAAAAGGGTTATTTTAGATTTATAAATATTATTGTTGCATCATGAATATATAAGAGAATGGGAAATATTTTTTTATAGGATTTTTAGTTTTTTTTATCTTATTTTTTTTGGGCTTAAATTTTTTGTTGAAATAAATTGTATTTTTATCAAGGTGGAAATGATTTGATTTTCGTTATTTATAAAAATTTTTCTGTAAAATTAGGGTAAAAAGTTATTTTTAGAAAGTAATTCTTGAATTATCTAATGTTTTTTTAAAATTATTGAACTATATAAATTTGTTTATAATATTTTTTGTGATTTTTAAAATTGTTATTTTAGAATTAAAAAAGATTTTTTATCTAAGTATTTATTACAGATTTAAAATTTTATTATTTTTGAAATTTTAATTTTTTTCTGTGTTTTGTGGGAAACTTAAGAATTTAATAATATTAATAAAGAAATGTGATAATTTGCTTATTAAAAGACATGATTTTTGTTGTTGTTTTTGATAAAAATTTTAATAAAATTATTATATTAATCATGATTTAATTTACAATCTTTTGTTTTAATGATGTATGATGATTAAAAGATTTGAAAAAAATTTTTAAGCAACTTATATTTGTTATTAAAAATAAAATTTATTATATATAATGGATATTTATATATTAATGTTTAAAATATATAAAATTTCCATAAATAGTCAAAAATATCTTTATATAAATTATAGAAAATTTGGAGATATAAGAATCATAAGTTAAATTTTTAATATTTTTTTATAATATTATTTTATTATCTAAATATAGATAGTGCTAAGTTAGAAGGTTTTTTAAAATTTTAATTAAATTTCATATACATTTTTATCAATGTCTTTGTATTTATTTTGAATTTTATTTGAGAATGGATGAGTTGCTAGAAGAATTTTTTTCCCTTTATTAAAAATATTTAGTATTGATATATATTAGGCTGTTTAAGTGAAATTATTATTTTGATGATTGATTTTATTGTGTATGATTTCTTTTTTAAAGGGATATTAAGAAAATTATTATTTTGATAGTTTAATTAAATAAATTTATAATTTAATTTTTGTTTTTTTTAATTAAATTTTGTGTCTTATTGAAAGTTTTTCTTTTATTTTTTGTAATTTTCAATTAAAAATTTGATTTTTTTTACTTATTTGCTTTGTTTTTATTATAAAAGTACATTTTTTCTTAATTTTTTTATAAGGTTTTTCTGGTTTACTTTATTTCGCTTAGGCATTGAATAATAAACATTTCATTCTATAAATAATAAAATAATAAATAAAAAAAAATTTAAAAAATAATAAAACAAACATAAAAAAAAAAGCAAATAAAATAGCTTTATATTTTAAAGGAATAATTTTTTACTTCCAAAATTCAAAATACAATAAATATCGCATGATAAGAAAATAATCAACTTTTACCGATTACAGATCTTAATCTGAAATGCATACAATCGATTCTCCTTAGTTACACTCTGCTGATCCTTTGGATAATAATAATAGTAATAGTTAGGATAGAAAAAGGTATAATATAATTAGTGAAGAATTAAGAAAATAAATAATAAAAAAGTTGACAGTTGACAAAAAAACAATAAAAGAAGTATTTAAAAATAAAATTTAATTAAAATTATAAAGAAGTTTTTATTGATATTTTAATAAAAAATAGATGGATTTTAGGCGGTTTGGCTGGGTTCTGGAGGAAAAATACCTATATCTTTTCTATTTTATTGTTTTTTTTTTTATTTTCTTTTTTTCTTACTGTTTTTGTTTTAATTTTTAAAAATGAGCATAAAAATGCCTTAAAAAATTATATAAGAATATTTTTAAACTTAGATTTTTAGCTAAGATATTTGAATTTAAAGCAATTTTAGCAAGATTTTAATTTTTTTTTCTATTTTTCTGTTATAGGTCTCCAAAGAATTCGGTCTGAAATTGTCCACTTGCAAGGCAATTTTACAAGTTTACTTGAAAGAAGGAAGAATTGGGAAAAAAACGACTAGAGACAGAAAATCCAAAATAGTGAATACTATTTTAATAGCCACAATAAATCCTTTAAATCCTTTGCAGTCAACTTTAACGCCCTACGTTTCAGTTTAGGAGCACAAAACTTCTAACAAAAATTTGAGCGAAAAAGAGTAATAAGACCACATAGTTTCTGACGCAATTAGCAAAGCAGCTTAACATTTTTAAGGCGTTTACGATTAAAATTCGGGGGCTTCTGAAAGCGGAAATGGGTCGGCAAATTAGGCTTAAAATGTTCAGATTCCTTAGGAAAGTTTGAACCAACTTTAGAGCATGTTTATGCAGACTTAGATTCAGATTTTTAATTAATTTTTGATGAGTTAGGCCAGTTAGATGGAGAAGTCAGGGGGAGGTTCTTAGCCTTTATTGGCAAATTTGTAGAATTTATTGAGTATGAATATGAGTGGAGGGGGATTGGGTATGGGGAATACGACAAATAATAATAATAATTTTGGGAACAACAGTAATTAGAAAATGAATAATAGTATGTAGAACAATAATAATAATAATGTTAATAGTAATCAAAATAATAATAATAATTTTGGAGCTAGTAATTTGGAGGATTTGATGGACATGACTACGTCTATTTCCAATTTGTAGAAGGTTTTTAATGGAAATTAAAACTAGAAAAAATGTGAAGGATTTAGCTAAAATAACAGCGCAGTTTAGACCCCCACCTTAAGGCCTGTGAAAGTGAAAAATGAGAACAGCATTAATAAAAGCTCATTATTGGAAAGTAAAGGGTTTAACTCTAAAAGAAGCAGCGTTTAAATTCACAGTAATAAAAAAAATGAACTGGACATTGATAACGAAATCGAAGAGACTATTTAGAAGAAAATTATGTAGGATAAAAATAACTATATAAGTAAAAAATTATTATATATTTTTTTTGTTGTTTTTTGTTTTTATTTTTATTGTTTTTGTTTTTTGTTTTGTTTTTTTTTTGTTATTATTAGAGTTAAGATTAAGAATATTTAATTAAATTTTGTTTGCTATTTTTTTTTATTTTTGTTGTTTTTGAGTGAAATTATAAAATTAATTGTGATTTTTTAGCAAATTTGTTAATTTGCATACCGGGAAAAAGGATAATTAAATTTTTAATGTTGAATTTTGGTGGTTTAATATTCTTTTATTTTTTTAATTTTAATTAAAAGAATTTATGTTTTTTGGTAAATTTGTAGTTAAAATACCATAAAATATCTAATTTTTATAAATATTTAATAATACGTTAAATAATTAATTTATTTTTAATTAGGAAAGAACTCTATTATTATATAAAAATAAGAAGATATGAATTGATAGAGCAAGAAAAATAAATTCAGATAATACATTTACTAATAAAATTTTTATAATTTTGAATAAGCAAATAAATCGTAAAATTAATAATAATAGAATAAGAATAAGCAAAATTATTAATAAATAAAATAATTTAATATTAAAATTTGAATAATAATAATAAAAAATATAATAATATTATCTATTTATCTATCAATGAATATAAGAAAATTAAAATTTTTATAATTTTTTTGGAGAAGATGAGGGGTGTGTGTATTTAGGATTACAAGTATATGAATGAAAGTATGTAAATTTTTATAAAAAAATTTATTACTACTTTTACTTTATTTTACTTTACTAATACTACAATTACTAAATCTTTGAAAAAAATTTTATACTTTGTTTATAATTTATTAATAATAAAATTAAAATTGAAATATTTATATAAAATATATTAGTATATTACTACAATCTTTATATATAAATAAAATATTAAATATTATATATTTTATAAATAATAACATATTATGTTAATTTGTATCATTTATTTTTTCGTTTGTTCTGCTTACTCAATATTTATGTATAACTATAAAATTAGTTAGATTTTTTTTCTTTTATCATTTAAAAGCTAATTTTAATATATTCTAATTATTTATATAAATATTTTTAATATATATTTTAAAGCTGTTAAAAATTTCTGAATTGTATGATAATAATTTATTTTTCATAATTTGTATAATATAGTTAATACGAAAAAAAACACGATAATTATTAAAAATTTAGTGCTTTTTTAACTTAATTAACTTAATATTAATAAAACAAAATCGAAAATAAAAGTAAATAAAGGTAAATAAAATAAAATAAAATAAAAGTTTTTAGCTTTTTAATTAATAATTAAATAAATGAGTCATAGTTAACAACTGCAATCTTTGATTGATAAAGTCAGTGATATCGTGATAGAAAATAAAACTAGTAAAAATAATACTATGAATTTAAAAAAATATAGTAATTCCAAGAAACATTCCTTGAGAGATACTTAGGTAGTTAAATAAATTTAAAAAAAAAAACAAAAAAATTTTTAATAAATAAAAAATTATTTAGGAGCTAAATAAAAGAGAGCAGAATATTTAGCAATCTAGAACTTTTAGAATAAATTCTAATAATTTGGAAAATTTGTCTAATAATAATTCTTTTTAAATGAAAAGTTTAAATAATAATGATAATAATAATAAGATTAATAATTATAATTTTTTTAAATAAAAAAAATTTGAAAATGGAATCAAAGGGAAATTAGAGGACAATTACAAATCTGAAGGAGGAATTAATTTATTAAAATATAGTGAAATTGACAATTCTAGTTGTTTATTACCTATGTCATAAAGAAATTCTAATTTGAATGGGAACAATTTTTAAAATTTATTGGGTAATAAAAAAAATTAAAATTAAAATGATAAATAAAAATAAGAGTTAAAAAAATCATGTGTTTCTAGTTAGAATTTGAAAATTAGGTCGAAAACAAACTTTTATAGTAACAATAATAACTAAAATAATTTTAACTCTAGTTAGAATTTATTGAATAATAAAAATGGAAGTGGAAATAACGGATTTAAGAAATTTGGACTTGGAGATTAATTAAATAAGAAATTGGATAAATATTTTATAAGAAATAATAGTTTAAATTAAGATGAAAAAAACGAAATTTAAAAAAAAAATATAAGTAATCGTTATAAAACTGAGGTTTATGCTGAATAGGATTTGGAAGATGAAGAAGAATAAGAAATTTTAAGTTAAGATGAAGGAGATGAAGAGGAAATTTGTTAAGATGATAAAGAAAATGATAAAAATTTTAACAATATTTAAATTGAAGGCAAAAAAACTAGTTACAATTATAAAATTAATCAATTGAAAAATAAGTTATTGGAACAAAAATAATAAAACTTTAATATAATAAAATAAATTTAGAAAAATGCTTAAGAGTTGGACTAGATGGGTGAGGAGGATATATGTGACAATATTTCTGATAAAAATTTAAATAATAATAATAAAAATAATTTAAAAGAAAATAGAAATAAAAATAAGAACTTAATATAAAATGATAATTAAAACTAAAAAGATAAAATTGATTATTAATAAAAGAAAATTGGTAGCAAATAATTAAAAAATTTATTTGAATAGATTGAAATTGATTTGGACACTAAAATCAGGTCTGGTTCTTCTTCTCCTGCTTAGGAAGGAATTGCGAATGATATTTAAAAATCTAAAATAGATTAACAGTAAAAAGAAAAATAAATATAGTTTAGTTAAGAGGAACTTAATTTTTAATTACAGAATAAGTTAAAAAAATAGGAAAAATAATAAGATTAAATTTAAAATTAGAATTAAAAAAATTAGAAAAATGAGGAAGATTTGAATGAAGAAGATTAGAAATTGGAGGATTTTTTTAATAATTTTAAAAAACACACAATCGTTAGATTTGATAAAAGTGAGGATGAAAGTAAAAATAATAATAATAAATATAAAAATGAGATTGGAAATATAAGAGGCTCAAAATAATTTGGAGGTAGTTTTATAACTATGCATGGAAATTAATAATAAAATGATAAAAATGGGAAAGAATACAGTCCTAGGGGGATAAGAGTGACATTGTTTTAAGAGTCTAAATATGGAAAATCTCTATTAAATTTGTAAAATTAGGAAAATCAATTAAAAAATAGATTTAGAAGTACTACTACCAATTGTTTGACATCTAATTTAAATTAAAGCTAATTTTAAAGCTAGAATGGCAACAATAATAATAACAATAATTATTCTAATTTATATAATTAGTATAAATAACAATAATAATAACTTTTAAGAGATAGGTTCTAAAATTACAGTCAATATTAAAGTAGTAATAATTTAAGCACAAGGAATATTAATAATAACATGATTAATAAAAATAATGGAGCTAAATTTAATTATTTAAGTAATAATTATAATAGCTAAAATGAAGAAGAAAAAACTTTTGCCTCTACTATAAATAATAATATAAATAATATGAAATAGAATTTCTAGCTTTAAAAAAGTTCTGTGAGCAGTAGTAATTTATAGAGTTAGAAAAATTGTAATTTCGGTAAAATAAGTAATAGAAATATAAGTAACCATAGTAATTATTAAAGTTTTAAAAACGAAATAATAAAAGAAGAAGAAACTGATTAGTATTAACTACAATAAGTTTAATTTAAAAAAAATTCTAGTAAAGAAGATAAAAATAATAATAATAATTATAAAATGAATAAAATAAACAGTAACGATTTAGGGAAAAATTAGAGTTAAAGTCAGAATTTGAATTTAAAATACTCATATAATATTAATAAACACAGTTATTAGTCTAATAATTATTAAGTAAGATAATAACATTCAAAAACTTTTTTACATAATAATAATTATAATAGTAATAATAATAATTTTGATATAAGTAGTAGTAATTACTTTTAAAAAAAAGTTTTACATAAGGTTAATAATTAGGACGAAATTTAGGAGAAATAACAAAATTCTTTGGAAAAAAAATAAGAAACTGGACTTTATACGCATGGATAAGGAGGAGTTTCTTTTTTAAACTATAAAAAATAAGTTGAAAATATTTCAAATTAAGACTATAATTTGAATTTGGAGAAAAATTATAGTAGCAGAAATATAAGCAAAATTAATAATAACAACAATTTTAATACTAATAATAATGAAGCTAAAAGTAATAACAGTTATTTATAGGAAATAATTTAAAAATAGAAAGAACAGTTCAATAAATTGAGGATTTCAGAGGGAGATAATTAGGGGATATCTAATTTGTATTCGAGAAGATATATGTGAAAAATTTTAAATAATTAATATTATTTGAAATGAGATATTTATTATATTCAATATTTATTATATTTTATAAAAATTAATTTAATTAAAAATTTATATAAATAATTGAGAATATCTTATATAATAT
Source organism: Pseudocohnilembus persalinus (assembly GCA_001447515.1). Lineage (NCBI taxonomy): Eukaryota > Ciliophora > Oligohymenophorea > Philasterida > Pseudocohnilembidae > Pseudocohnilembus > Pseudocohnilembus persalinus. The sequence goes on along the minus strand of LDAU01000238.1, from coordinate 8,431 downwards.
ATAAATATATATAGTTAATTTTGCATAATAAATTAAATTTTTATAAATAATATATATTATAGTATTTCCATTTTGATGTATTTATGAAGTTAAAGATAATTGTTTTATTGTTATTAAATTATATTTGTATCAATAAAATCATTATGGGTTTTTTTAATATTTAATTAATATAGTTAAATTAATGAGTAAAAATTGTTTATACTTAATTAATTTTTAATATTTTAATATAGGTTTTATACTAATAAAATATTATTGAAAATTAGTAAAAAAGAAATTATATTTATTAATTAAATAAAATAAATTAACATTTAATCTATATCTCATTTTATAAAAAAAAAGTATTTTTAAAATTAAAAAATAGATAATTGTATTTCAAATAAACAAGAAGCAGTAAAAAAAAAAAAATATTAACAATGTAAAAATTCGGTTAAGTTTTAAAATTAGCAGTTAAATAATAGAGTAAGCAAATTTATTACACTCCCGTTTATTTTATGGGGGCCAAAGCCAAATAAGGAGAATCTTAGGAAAATTAATAAAATTCGAAATAATAATAGAAATTGGACAAATAGCAAGAGCAATTACTGAAGAAATTAAGAGACAGTAAAAACAGGTACAGTTAGACAAGAGACAATTACCGAGTGGACGTGGGTTTAATAATAGAAAGGTTGCCTATTTTTTACCAAGTGGACGGAAAAGAAATGGAATACACTAAATTTAAGAGAGAAATTTAGAATAAATACAAGTTAAAATTGGAAGTGCCTAAAGAATTAACTGAGTTTACTGAGAAGCACCCTACAGCTGAATATGAGAGACATGATACTGAAAATTTGATAACACATTAGAATCCTGAGAGTAAGGAAGTTTATCACAAGAATTCTAAGGTTTTTTTGAACAGTGATCCTGAAATAAAAGATTAGTAGTCTATTTAATATGCGGGTAATTACTCTGTTTATTTGTTGGTTAAGGGAGCAGTTAAGAAAGGAGCTGCTAATAAAATAAGAGATTAATGGCATTTTCCTTATTAGGTTATGTATGAAAGACAAAGTTTTAACGAGGTTTTGGGACAGTTGAGTAATGAGATTTGTTAGGGGATTTTTACTACGCATTTGGCTTATAAGACGCCGGTTTTGTGTGAAGAAAGGGAAATTGAAGACAGTTAGGACCCTAAGAATAAGGGACTTGTTGGGTCTAAGTGTTTTTATTACTAGTCTTATCATTTGACTGGGAATATTCCTGCTGCTTTGGAAAGTTAGTATAAAGAGTTTGCTTGGGTGCCTAGAAGGTAGTTATAAAATTTTTTGAGCAAGAAGTAATATGATTAATTTGTGAGAACTTTGACTGATTGAGAGAGGGGATGGGATGTTATGTGATTGGAATTGCTTTTTTTTATGGTTTTTAAATTTTTAAATAAAATTAAGATTTATGGCCGTAAAAATAATAATAATAAAAAAGATTTATAAATATAAAAAATAAACATTAATTTATAAGTTAATTCATATATGATAATTGTTATAGTGAAGAAAATAATAATAAAATATAAATAATTAATAATAATTACGTGAATCAGGTATTAATTTAAGAAATTATTAAGTAATGGGTAAAAAGATATTTGAATGAAAAAAGTCTTAATTTAAACTTTAATAAGTGGGTTTATTTTTTATTTATATTTAATTTATTTATCTTTTATAATTATTATTATTAATTATTTGGACTTATTTAAAATAATTTCTTATTATTTAAAATATTTGTATAATAATTATTATATTTTAATTAATTTAATATTTTATCTAGTGAGTAGATTTTAATTAAAATAATTTGACTTTATATCTAAATTCCATTTATTTTATATTATTTATCAGAAAACTATATCATAATTTTGATATATAATCTTTAGGATCAGGAATTTACTGTTTCATACCTTTTTTTTATCTAATATTTAATATAAATTATCTAGACTCTGAATTTTCGTCAAATATACAACCTGGAATTTCATACATTTCATTAAAATTGCTATAATCAATTTAACAACTTTCAATAAGGCTAATTTCTTAATAAAATTAATTATATATGATTCCATTAACAACCAAAAGCATCTGTTATATATTATTAATTATAATTTTTAAAAATAAAAGTAAAAAATATAAATAATTTTAAATATAAAACATAAATTTATATTACTTTATTTTCATTTTCTTTTTCAATAGTTACTGAATATTTTTATACAATATCTTTTATTTTTTAAAGGTCTTTTATATTAAAGTTCAATTTTACTTTAAAATTTGCTACATTTATAGTAGGTTGAGCCGACAAATATGTAGAAATTACTACATATCTCATAGCTGGAATAATTTGGCCACCTCCTCTGTGAATAGCGTCTGACATACCAGTGAAATCATTTAAATTAGTTTATAATTTTGTTATATTATTTTCTGTTAAAGGGCCTTCTTGGGTAACCCAGTTGAATCCACGTATTTAGGAATCTTTATGCTCATTTTTAAACTAAACTCCGTGCATGTTATCTAAAAGAATATTTCCGTTCTTTAAAAAAAAAAAAAAAATTAAAATAATTTTTATAAAAATAATGCTATTTTTTTTGTTTAATTCAGTTTCGGTTTTTTAAAATTAATTTGGCTTTAAAAAAGTAGAAATAATGAATTTTAGTATTAATTATTAAAAAGTTATTCTTACTTCTCTTGGGAGGCCAAAGGACCAGAGTCTTGATAATAGGTCAAATTATGGTTAAAATATTTTTTAGTCTTAGCTTTATTCTATTTAAATGTGTTCTTTAAGATAATTTCTCATTAAATTTTTTTATTCTGTATCACTTGTTAAATTTAAAAATTATTAGAAACTTAAAATAAATAAATGATTTTAAAAATTTTTATTTTTTACAGACTAAAATACATACTGGGATCATAGTTTTAAAATAACTCTTCATTTGTGATTAGATTATAAAGTTCTGGTTGAATTTTTTAAGACGAGGCAAAAATTCTGTTATGTTTATTCGGAGATTTAGCCATCAAAGTTTCAGATTTTCCTTTCAAACTTTCTTGAATTTTAGGTAAAAAGCTCGTTTTTAATTTCGGTTAAAAAGTATTTTAATTTTAACTTTTTGAATTTCCTAGTTATTTTTCCAAAATTTCTAGAAAATTTTAAACATGATGAAAATTAAGGCCAGTTAAAACATGTTCTCCCGTATCTTAATTTTTGAAATTAATAAATTTATCAAAAAAAAGACATTCTTAAACAGCAATAAGCAAATTTGGCAGTTCAGCAGGGACAACAGGTTCTATTATAAGTGAGAAATTTTGCTATTATTTTAATTTTTAGTATATATTTTAGAATTATAATTGTTAATTATTATTTTTTTTTGTTGTTGTTATTGTTGATATGTTATTGGAAATTAAATTGCTGATTTAAGGAATAAAAATTAAGTTGCCTGGTTTTGAAGTATTTTATTGATATAGTTGTAGTTTTTTGTTTTGGGAATTTTTATTTAAAACAAAGATTTCGTTTATGGTTATGGTTTTTTAAAATTGGTTTTGAAGTGTTGGGTTTTTTGGAATTATTATTATTAGGTCGTTTTTGGATAGGGTTCCGGAAAATTGTCGACCAAGGGCCAATTTTTTTGTTAAGTTAAATTATTGGTTTATTTGGTTTTCGGGTGCTTGGGTATTTTTTATTTTTTATTCTTCGTTTTTTTCGAGATTTTGCTTTTGTTGCTATTTTTAAGAATTTTGAAATTATAGGTTTTCATTTTAGACGAAAAAAATATCTGAAAGGTAAATTAAAAGGATTCCATTTTCATTTGAAGATTTGAGGTCTTTAATATTTTCGTCATCTTACCCTTAAAAAGTTAATAATTTATCATATCTTATTGTTTGTGCCTAGATTGAATTGGGAGTTTTATTTATTAATATTTGATAGAAAATTTGTTGCAAATTGTTTTAAGCTTAATCATAAATTTCAAGAATATCCTAAACTTTATTAATTAATATAAATTTATAATATGCTTTAATTTAAATAGGTATTTTGAAATTAATTTAATCATATTTAAATATATTATTTTACGAAATTTTTGGTTTTCTTTGGAAAAAGCTTAAGCTAGTAGTTATAAATCTGTATTATTTTTGCTTTAATTTTACTTTTATAATTAATTTCTGAATGAATCGAGGTTATAAATCATCATGAAATCAAAAGCTATTTTATTTTCTAAAGAACCAAATATTATTGAATACTTTATTTTGCTTTAAGGATCGAATATTTCTTAGGTGTATTATAATTCTTCTAAAAATTTTTAAATTTTGGTTGGCTAAGTTTATGATAGTAATTTAAAATTATCTATAAATAAAATTGGTTTAATATTAAATTAAAAGCATTTCTATATCATTTCTATTTCTTAGGTCTGATTTGGTAAATCTAAATTTATGTAAAAAATTAAAGAATCTACTAGTATTGTATCTACAAATACTTAAGAGGATTTTGGAATAAATTTGGGAAGATAAACGCAAACTTCTATTTAGTCTCTTAAAATTTAATTTTAAAATAAATATATTTTTTATAATTATAACTTAAATTATTATTTTTGTACATACACTAAATTATATTATTGTTTAAATTGTATTAATTATTAAATAATTGAAAAAATTATACTTGTTAATATCAGATCCACCGCAATTTTTGTTTATATGATAAATATTTAATATTCTTTACAAATCTTATAAACTTTCATCGCATCTTAAAAATTGGTAATATATTATTTTTGCAAAAAAAATTATTTAATTATTAATAATTACTCCTATTTATGGTTTTAGAATATTGAGTTAATAAATATTTATAATTGGTTTGGATTTCTAGCTTAAAATTATTTGAAATAGTAAATTTTAAAATATATATAAATAATTTTGCTTACTGTAAATTGAAATAAACCTTTTATTTTCAGCTACTGTTTATGATTAGTATACTTATTCCATTTAATAATTTTTTTTATTTTATATTTTTTTAGTATTTTTACTTTTATTTTGCTCTTATTTATATGATTTTAATACTTCTTATAATTTCTGATAAACATGTAGAATATTTAGTATAAGAAAAAAAATTTTTAAATCATATATAAAATGCTATATATCTAATAATCATTTTATTATTATTCATAAATTTAATAACAAATGATATATAATAATAAATGTTAAAAAATATTTATCGCGAACAAAAGAAATAGATAAATTATAGAACAAAATTAAAACATTTCGGAAATTCGTTAAAATTTTCGATCTTAATATTTTTCTTTTTAAAGGATTTATAAATATCATAGATTTTAAATTTTTTATCATTAGAAAATAATAAATTTCAATTTACGATCAAAGGTTACTTAAATAATCTATAATACAATATAATAAAAATAGTCATAATTAGTTGAATAATAATATTAATTCTAAGAAAATTTATTCGATTTTATTTTTTAAAATGTATTATTAAGTATATATTTTAAGAGTATAATTTATTTGTATTAAAATCTCTAAAAACTGTTTAAACATATTTTCCATGAATGTAAGATTTTTTATTATATAAAGTCGGAATGCAATAATAATATTAGTTTTATATTCAAAGTATATAAAACATACTATATTTTAATTTTAACAAAAATTATTAAAATATCATATACTAAAAAGAAATTGTAATATCCAAATTTTATAGAAAAAGTCCCTTAAATTATAGATAATAAAAATTTGAGTATAAGTTTTCATTCTGTCTGTCGTTTTGGGGTGATTTTTAGGTTAATTAATAAAAATTTTTAATGTTGTGAAAACTTAATAATATTAAATATAAAATAAAATAAAAATTTAAAAAAATATGAATAAAATTAGTTCTTAGATTATTTTAATATCTTTTCTAATTATATAAGTTTTTAGTGCCGACCTTTCCCAAAAACAGGAAATTATAGACTATATAAACGAATTTATGGCCGAAAATGATATTGTAGGTCTCTCTTTTGGATATGGATAAGATGGTGAAGTTTAATGGCTGTAAGGATTTGGTCACGCTAATATAAATGAAAATATCATGGTTGATGCTGAAAGTACTGAGTTTAGGTGGGCAAGTATGTCAAAATAGGTAATTTATTTTTTTTGATAAATTTTTTAATGTATAATAAAATGATATTGCGATGGAAAAGTATGTTTACATTTGAATTTTTGGATTTTGGTTTATTATTAATTAGAAAAATTTTTTTTGGGGGGGTATAATGGCTTAATATGGTTTTTATAACATATCTATGATATTATTAAGAAATAAACAATTTTTATTGTTTATATTATGTGTTTTTATAGAGTTGGGTTTAAAATTTATTGTAAAATATAAAAACATTATATAATAACATTGGTATATCAATTTTTTGTTATTTTGATAGATACATTGTTTTTTTTTTATTTTATTAAATAATTCCAATTATTAATTGCAACATCCCATTTGATATTAGAATTATTAAATTGATAAATAAATTTTAATTAGGTAACGTCAATACTTTCATATAAGTTAAATGAAAGGGGAAAATTAGACCTAAATGCAGATATTTCAAAATACTGGTAAAAGTATCAAAGACCTAATTATTTTGTGATTAAATGTAATGGATAAGATTTTGTGGAATATGATGATTATAAATATTAATGTGCTGCAAACGATTTTGCATATGTGGAAGTAGAATAAGACACTATTATTACTTAAAGTATGTTATTATCACATTACGCTGGAATAGAAAGTTACGGTGACGGTACAACTAACCCAGTGCCTCCAGATTCAAAAAAAAATGACCCTAGAATAAATGATGGGATCGAATGGGCTATGTAGTACTTTATGAACGCCCCTTTTGTGAGTTAGCCTAATAGTTCTTATGCATATACTACTTTTGGACTTAATATGGCTGGAGTTGTTTGTACTTATGCGGATGCAGGTTAAATAATAATTATAATAAATTAATTTTATTTTTAAATTTATATTTATTTATATTATAATATTTATATTAATTTTTATATTTATAATTATTTTTATATTGATATTGACAATTTTTGGATTTTGGGCTTAAATGTGGTATTTTTGGTGTGTTTGTTATTTGTTATTTATAATTTTTATGTTTTAGAGATTTAATAGAGTTTTTGTGGTTTTTTAAAAAGGAATTTTTCTTTTATGTATTTGTATGAGAAATTTAACCTCATAATTTTAATAATTAATTTTTTATTTTATTAAAGAATATTAAGGAAGGTATGAAGATTTGGCTAGAGCTTTAGTTTTTGAAAGAGTATATGGTAATGTGGGATCAATTCAACCTGATTTTTATTGGCTGGAAAAATATAGACCTTAAAGAGCAACAGGGTATAAAAATCCCTAATAACTAAGCGTAGATAACGATGTGAGTTATAAAACTCCAGGTGGAGGGTAAAATTTATAATTTAAATATAAAAATTATAACAATAAGATTATCAAAATATAAATCAAGCTAGCTAGCTAATATAAATTGATTTTAATTTTTAAAAAATTTATATAGATATATAAGTAATGTTAAAGATGCTTTAACCTTTGCCTTAAACTACAGAAACGAGACATTATTAACAAATGATTAAAAAAGTAGGTAATAAAGAAGAAAAAATAGTTTTAAACTTAATAATAAAATTAAATATAAATAAATATCTATAAAAATAAAAACATAAATTTAAAATTAATATTTAAAAAATAGAATTAATGATTAAAATTTATTAACATTTATATTTTGAAGAGCCTGGACACCTTATAATGAAAAAATAAATGCTTATTATGGAATGGGATTTTAACTTTGGTACTAGTAAGATTAATTATTATCTGTTGGACACGACGGAAGTTAAGATGGAGCTAGATCTATGATGAGATATTATCCTTAAGTTGATGTAGCTATGGTTTTTATGAGCAATTCTGAAAATTTGAATACAAGTAAGTTGTTGAAAGGAATTGAAAAGATTTTGTGGAGAAATGGAGTGCCTTTGCCTGAGAATTGGAATTTTTAGGAAGATACTGAGTAGGTTTAGTTTTAAAGGGATATTTAAATTTGAAGGTATTGGATTGATATTAAAGGAAATTATTTTAAATATTTTAATGTTTTAAGATTTTTAAATTAATTATAAATTTATATAAAATATATTTAAAAATTTATAAAATTTTTAAAAATTAATTATGTTATTTTGTCGACATAATTGTTTTTTATTTATAGAAAAATCATGATAAAATTTAGATATTAAAATTATGTTTATTATTATTGTATTTAATGTAATAGATTTTTTTTAGATTTTTACTTGTATTATTTATTTAAAATTTCGTAATTGTTTTTAAAAATATTAATTTTTGAGCTTTTCTTTATTTTTATTTTATAATATTCAAAAAATTAATTTATTTTAAGTATTGTTAT
>LDAU01000101.1:0-197398 GCA_001447515.1 Pseudocohnilembus persalinus | reverse complement strand
AAGAGATTTCTGTATAACTTTATTTACAAATACAATTATTATTTGCATCTTAAATATTATCTCTTTCAATACAAGTTAAGCAATTTTATTGTGAATCACATTCTAAACATGGAAATTCACAAATATAACATTATTTATCGGTTTTATTTAAATAGTAACCAAGAGAACATATTTAGCATTCTCCATCTTATATACATTAAGAACAGTTATCTTGACAAATTTTACAGTTATTATTTTCATCTAAATAAAATCCTGGCTCACATTATTCGCAGTTAAAAAAGTCTGAACATTTAATACAGTTTTATTAATAATTTTCACAGTTATAACATTCCCCATCATTTAAAAAATAATTAGTTGATTCATCACACTCTTTTTTTAAAAAATTATAAGAATAAAAGTTTGTATAAAAAATAATTTATATAATTGGAATTTTATATAAAAATTTTTAAATCTTACCTGTGCACTCGCTGATTGTACATTCTAAACATGGGTAGCCACATTTTGTACATTTTCCATTAACAGTAATATCATAATCAGAATCACAAATTTCACAAGTTTTATAATCTAAACAAGTTTCACAGTGCATAACCCAATTTTCACATAATTTACACATTGTTTCTCCTAAAATATAATTTTCCACACAAGCTTTTAAAAATATTTATATTTTAATTAAAAATTTAAAACTTTAATAAATAAAAATATTTGTTATGTACTTAAACAATTTTCACCATCTATACAGGTTTCACAAGGAGAAACGCATGGAATACATATATTATTTTATAAATAGTATCCCGGCTCACATTCAATACATTCCTAATAATTTTCACATAGTTTACAATTTTCAATATAATTTTTACATTATTTACATTCTCCTTAATCATTCAAATAGTAATTTTCAATACAACTTAGACAATTTGAAATTTAATCACATAATAAACAAGGAGATTAACAATTTTAACAGAATTCACCATCATCATAAAATTAATCCAAACAAGTACAATCTGGTGCATTTTTTCTATTGTCTGTATTTATACATTCAGTACAATTATCAACTGAATTTTCACAATTTAAACAAGGATACTTACATTTTTAACATATTTAAGAGATTTCTGTATAACCTTATTTACATATACAATTATTATTTGCATCTAAATTATTGTCTCTTTCTATACAAGTTAAGCAGTTTTATTGTGAATCGCATTCTAAACATGGAAATTCACAATTTAAACATTGATAATTATCTAAATAATATTCTGAAATACAAGATGTACATTCACCGTCTGAAATGCAGTTTACACAAGGAGATTATAATTATCTAAATAATATTCTGAAATACAAGATGTACATTCGCCATCCGATATGCAGTTTACACAAGGAGATATACAACTTGAACATTTATTTAGATCATTCAAATAAAAATTATCTTAGCATAAAGTACAATTATCTTAATTTTAACATTAATTACAATTTTCTATTTAATTTTAGCATAAAAAACATTCACCATCGTTCAAAAAGTAGTTTAATTCACATTCTTTAATATAAAAAAAAAAGTTATTTTTATTTAAAAATAAAATCTATAACAAATAATATAAATTTATATAATATTAAATTTGATTATTATTTATACATATGCAGTTATTTTTATCACATTAAGTACAAGGACTATCACATATAATTTAACATTTATTTATTTAATTTTCAAATTTATCTTCGCAAGTTAAACAGGTTTGATAATCTTAGCAGTTAATACAGTGGCTAATCCAGTTTTCACATTGTTAGCAAATTCCATTTCCCAAAAAATAATTATCTATGCAGGCTATAAAATATTAGATTTTCATTAATTATTTAATTTTTTTATGTTTAAAATATAAAATAAAATATTTATTTTACATAGACAGGTTTCGATACTTGAGCAATTTATACAAGGAGATTAACATTTTTAACATTATTAGTTTTCATAATAATAGCCATCTTAACATTTTTCGCACTGTTGATAATTTGTACATTATTAACAGTTTGGAATCCAATCTTAACAAGTTTTACACTCATTTATTCCTAAAAAATAGTTTTATATACAAGAATTACAATTATTTTCGGTTTCACATTCTAAACAAGGTGCTTAGCATAAAGTACATTTATTTAATTACTCTAAATAGTAATATTAATCACATTATGTACATTAATCATAAGAAACACATATATTACAGTTTTCTATCCATTAATTACAGGTTTTACATTGAAATTCGTTAAAAAAGTAATTATCTTCACAATCTATTAATATATAGTTATAAAGTAACGAATATTATATTTTTTTTAATTATAAAAATAATATATAATATTGTTAAATATTTATATAATTTTTTTGTACCTAAACATTCTGTGGCAGATTGGCACTTTTTACAGGGAAAATTACATTCTAAACAATTTCCATCTTATAAATAATATCCATCGCTACAAATTTGACAATTTTCTTTATTTAAACATGTAATACAATTTTCTCCGAGTAGTGTTTGACATGATAAACAATCGGAATCAATAAGAAAATATTAATTTATACATGATGTGCAATTATCTTCTTTTGTTATACAAGTGGAACAGGGAGAAAGACACTCTTTTTTAAATAATATTATTTTATATTTGTATATAAATTTTAATTTAATTTAATTAAATTTAATAAAAAGGATTATTTGGGGATTATTAAAGTTTTTTAACTTTTTTTTATTTTTCTTTATTTTTTTTTTATGTTTTACCTTTGCATTCAGGATTTTCCTCTCCATCATCATAATACCCGTCTAAGCAATCGCAATCAGGAACTGGGTCTCTATTACTATCAGAACAAGTAGAGCAAATTTCTGGTTAATTTTATGCATCTTCACAAGACCCACATTTATAAGAACAAACTAATAAAATATTTAGATATTAAAACATGTAATATATTATATATAATATAAATTAAAAAAAAATAAATTTTTTATTATAATATTAAAAATTAAATTTATATAATTAATTTATAAATAAATTTAGTTTTATAATTTTATGATTTCGTTATTCTTACCTTTTTCGCATTCTTTAGTATACGGGTTAAGTTTTGAGAATTATGGGCAAGTGTTTTCTTCATAACATATTCCATCATATACAAATCCATTTGGACAATATACAGAGCAATAAGTACCTGCATAATTTGGCAGACAAAAACATTGATTATTTTAACAGTATCCATTTTAATTACACCTGTTATAACAGGGAGTATTATAATTATTACAAAATGTATCAAAATCTCCCATGGGTTTTATTTTTCCCCTATATCTAGATTAATTATGTAAAAATATAAATATAGGTTTTTTTAATTTTTTATTTAAAAATTTATTAATTATTTTATTTTATTTTTTAATTTACAAAGTATTGGATCCAGTGATTTATATATTACAGCCTTCAGTTTCATCACATAAGTAGCTTTGGTTATTAAAATAAACAAATAAATTATTTTCAGAATCACAGGAAAATTGGACACATTTGGGTTTATAACCACTAGAAATGTAGTTTTTATTTATAACATTGGACATAAAACATCTCGATTACAGTCCATAATTTGTTCCATATTGCAAAGATTCTATACCTGAATTATTATCTGGATTTTGACAATTTGTGGATAAATTTATAGTGTAACAATTATCAGTGTAAGAGTCTTAAAAAGAAGGGCCTGAGCCGGTGAAATCGAAATTACAGGTATTTGAAGCTGAGTTGTTAAATTCTTAATAAGAGTAATTACAGGTGGTTGTGAAGGAACAGCCTTTATTTTTTCCCCTATAAAATAATATTAATTTATTTAAATAATCAAATTTTAATAGATTTTATTAGATTATTATTAAAAATTAATGTATATATTATATAATTTATTTTTTAATTTTATTTTATACCAGAAAGATGTTTCAAGGTGTAAGGGTTTGGCCAGGTACCAGCCTGTGTCGTTTAAGAGGGCAAAAGTTATATTAGAAAAAATTAAATTTCCTGTATGTTGTGACGATGTCATAACATCATTTTATAAAATAGTTTTCTCCCCTTTTTAAATAATTATATTTATAAATATGTCAAAAAAAAATGTAATCAGTAAATTATATATAAAAATAAAAATATAATTTTATTTTTATATTAAAATACAATGTGAGCCAATTAGAGTAGAGTTATCTTAATTTTCAAGTTACATACCAATTAAAGATTCGCAAGCTGTTTTAAAATAATTAAATTAAATATTAATGTATAGATTTTTTATTTTTTATTTATAATATTAATTTTTATAAATTTTAAAGATACCATAATGTTTTTTAGCAGCTTCTTATACATTTTCAGTTGTCAAAATTTAAGTAGAAATTGATCTTATAGTTTAACTTATTATAGGTTCGTTTCCAGAACCATAAGACTAATTTGTTTCTGGATTTATCCAATATTATATTAAATTTTTGGAAAAACCTAATATATGTGTTAGTTCATGAATGGTAGCTTGAAGGTTTTAGTAAAAATTTGAATTTTTCAAAATCTTTTTAAAAATTAAAAATAAAATAAAGTGAAAAAACTGAATTTATATAAATAAATTATTATTATTGCTAATATAATTTACATCAATGCTTTATAAATAAGATAAATTAAATTATATTAGTCCGAATATGGGTCTATTATTTTTTGCCTGTATATTTTTAAAAATAATTAGATTAATTTCTTTATTTAAAATAATAATTTTGTTTTCTTAATTATTATTTAATTTTTTATAATTTTTACACTTAATAGACAAGCAGCTCCATTTAAAATAGTTGTGCTGGCGGGATCTTCATAATAAGAAACATATAAATGCAAATCTGAATTTAGAATTCCGGTATTTTTATCTGAATTTTAAGGTGTAAAATCGAAACAAGTTTAATTTCCGAAAATAAGGGCTTCATTTTCCCTTTAAACTTGAATTTAATTTTGGAAAAATAGAATGGAAATTTCAAGTAAATTCTGCATATGTAATTGGTAATCGTTAGAAGCTAAATTTTCAGTTAAATAAGAAGAATCATAGGTTATTCTGATTGGTTAAGGGTTGTTTATATGTAGTTTTCTGGGTTTATTTATATGAATATTTATATTTTTATTTATATTTATATTATCTATATTTTTATTATTTTTTTTGTTGTATATACTATTTTTATATATATTTGTGTTTATGAAATTTTTTTTATTTTCGGAGGTTTTTTGGAGGTTGTTAATTTGTTAGAATTTGGTAGTTTTTTGGGATTAATTATTTTAACTGAAGTTTTTTTGGTTTATTTATGGGCGGAAGTTTTGGAGGTCGTGGGTGCAGGTGTGGGTTTTTATTGTGTTGAGATTTAAGATGGAAAAAAAAAGTATAGTTATGGTTAGAAGGTATAGGTGTTTGGATTTTGATTTCATTATTTTTTTTTTGTGTTGTAATTGATTTTAGGGATTTTTTTGTTTTTTAATTGCATTTATTCTAATAAAAATTTATTTGAATTAAAAATTCAGGGAAAAATAATAGAAAATTTTATTTAATAGTAATTGTTTTATATAAGATAATCAAATTTATAGAATTTTTTATGAACTATAGATAATTTAAATTAATTATTCTATAAAAACTATCTATATATATTTCTACCGTAAATAGAAATTAAAATATTTTTATTTTATAATCAATTATAATAATAGGCATCTTAAATGGTTATTATAAATGGTTCATTATCTTATTTAAAAGAACATTAAAAGTAAAAAATAGGTATTTTAATTTAATTTATATCTAAATCTTTTACAGACAGTTCAAATTATTTTTACTATTATTGTTTTTCTCCATCATAAATTTTTAGAATTTTTCTGAATAAATCAAATTCAATAATGAATTCATTTTGACCTTTTTAAAGCAAATTATAAATACTATTGTTTAATATTTAATTTAGTTCATTTTTAGATCCATATGATTCTTTATAAATTCCTATATAATTGAACTAATGCAGATGAGAATCTTTTTTAGCAAGATCTCCAATTCCAAATAACAATTACGGTATGCGACCCTCAAGTTTGATTTTTAAAACAGAAGTAGAAAAATAGTTCGGAATTCTTGCATAAACTTATTTGGGGGAATTGAATTATTAATTAAATTAAATGTTTGTATTATTTTCTTCACTTTCATTAAAAATTTTTATATAATTTTCATTAAATCCAAAATCGGAAATTTTGAAATTTTAGTTCCAATTATATTTTAAGTTTGGGTTGATATAGGTATTTTTACGGTCAGGATATTCAAAAATTTGGGTTAAATAAGGTAAATTTCCGTATTTTTATTAATTATCAATTAAATTGTTTTTTAAGGCTTAATTTTGTGATATTTTTTAGGTTTTTTGAAAATTTTCGTCGAGATTTAAGGAAATAAATGGAAAGAGATTACTATTTTGTTCTTTTATTTCTTGAATTTTGTTTAAAATTTATTATTAAGCTTATTCAGTTTTGTTTAAGTAATATTTTAGCTATTAGTCTGATTTTAAAGATTTTTTTTTATTTTAAATGGTTAAGTAGAGCTGGTCTATATTTATTTATTTTTTATGAAATAATGTTATTTTTTCTTTTAGATCTTCTAATTAGTAAATTTGTTTTAAGTTTATAATTTTATGACAGGAAATTTATTGATTAAATAGTTCTTGGATTTATTATATATTTTCTTTTTTTAGTTTATTAATATATTCATATGTTTTTTTTGTCAATTATTAAAAAAATACATCAATTTTTTTTAGACAATTATTTTGAAATTTGATTAAGTCATCTTCTTTTGCATTATCTATAATTTTTATTATTTTTTCTTTTAAATTTTAATCTTATATGGGAGGCCAGTTGTTTATTGATTAAAATTAATTGGAGATAATTTAATCGATTGATATATTTCCTTTTAAAGTTTCAAAATCTTATTATTCGATTTCTGTAAGACAGTTTATGCATTTTAAAAATTTTTCTTTAGTTTCTAAATAATTTAAGGTTAGAAATTTTTGATTGTTGTGGAATTTTTTAGGACAACAGTCGGGTTCAGTTGGATTGACCAAGTTCATTTTAATTTTTATATTTTATTTTATTTAATTTTTATTTTAATATGTTTTATTAATTTTTGTTAAATGTATCGGAAATCTATAGATTAACATATAATATTAAAAATACTGTATTTTGTCAAAAATACTTATTCATGATAATAGGTTTTATAGATAGATAATAGTTAAGGTTTTTAAAAATGTTATAAATATTATTAAAATATTAATTCGTATTAAATAGAGTTTAAGTTGATTTAAATTATTTAATGTATTGCATAATAGGTTTATTATTACACATAATATAAGTTATATTAAAATATATTTAATTTTTTTTTATCAAATATTTATTTTACTATAAGGAATATTGCTATTATTGGAATATAGGGTTTATATTAGATATTAAATAAAAAGAAAGTAAAATAATTAAATTATATTTTACTAGTATTTTAGTAAAATTATAAAATTAGCTAGATGTTAATAATTAGGTAATTTTAGAAAAATAAAAAATAAGAAGTAAAATAAAATTTTAAAAAATAAATAAAAAATTGTAAATAAAATGGGAAAAAATAAGAAATTGTCTTAAGAATAGTAAGAAGAAGAAGTAGTAGAGGAAGTTGTCATCGTTAAGAAAGTTAAAAAAGAAAAGAAAGATAAAAAAGACAAAAAAAAGAAAGTAAAAATAATCGAAGTTGTAGAAGAAGTTGAAGTTGATGAAAACGACAAAATTTTGAGCAAAAAAGAAAAAAAATCCAAAAAAAGCAAAAAATAATCTAATTAATAAGATATAGAAATAGAAGAAGAAGAATAAGAATAAGAATAAAAAGAATAAAAATCTGAAAAAAGTTAGAAATCGAGCAAAAAAGAGCAGTTGGATGATGAGTAACCTTTAATAAAAAAAAAAGTTAAATTAGGTAAAAAAAAAAAATAAGTTTAATATTAAAAAATGTGCAAAATATAATAAATATTAAAGTTTAAAAAAAATTATAATAAAACTTAAAATTAAATTTGTTTATTATATTTAATTAATTATATTAAAAAAAGGTGATGGAAATAAAAATGATAATAATTAATAAGAAGGTAAAAATGAAATTATTATATAAGGACTTAGTTATGAAAGCAGCGAAGATGATTTAAAGAATAAATTTATTGAATTAAATGATGGGGATGATAATTGTTTGGTTTCAGTTAAATTATTATGGGACAATAATAATAACAGGTCAAGAGGGACTGCTTTTGCCGTTTTTAAAGAAAAAATTTAAATGTTTAACGTGATTGCCAAATTAAATAACTAGGAATTCATGGGGAGAAAAATAAGAGTTGCTGATACTGCTGAGAGACAGAAAAAAAACACTGATCCTTTGTAGTTATTAACTGAGTAAAAAAATAATAAAATAAAATAAAATAAAATATAAAAATTTATTAAAAATTAAATAAAATTTAAGAAAAATAGTAAATAATATAATAAAATTTGAGAAAAAAATTAATAATAATGAATAGAAATTTTATAAAATTTTTTTTAATTATTTTTTTAATAAATTAATTTGGTTTTTTTTAGTAAGTAGATAAGTTTTTACATTAAAATCATAAAATTTTGAAAAATTAATTTATTTATTTATTTATATTTTTTTAATTAAATTAGAGAATAGATTAAGGAATCTAAGACTGTTAGGTTGAGAAATTTGTCTTTTAAAGTGAAAGAAGAGTAAATTTAGGAGATTTTTGAGAAATGTGGTAAAATCGAGAAAGTTAGAATTGAGAAAAATGATAAAGGGAAAAGTAGAGGGTATGGTTTTATTGATTTTAGCGAAAAAGAGGGATTTTTGAAAGCTATTGAGAAAAATGGAATAAAAATTTTGGACAGAGAAACTGTGGTTGAAGTTTGGTTGAGAGAAAAAACTGAAGAAGAAAAAAAATAGAAATTGGATAAAGATTGGTAGTATATTTCTAAGAAATTTGGGGGGGGGTAATTCCCTAACGGAGTTCCTTAAGAATAAAATGGGGAAAATGGAGAATAAAATGAGGGGGAAAATTAGGGAGAAAATTAAGAAGAAAATTAAGAAAATAAAGACAAAAAATTATTTAATAATAATAACAATAAGAATTAGAATAGCAATTAAAGAAAGAAATACGGAGAAGTTGAGGGGGCTAAACAGTGTCTTTTTGTTGGGAATTTGGATTTTGAAATTACTGAATAGGAAGTAAAAAATTTTTTCGACGAGAAATTGGGGGCTGGAAAAGTTAGCGAAGTTAGATTAGCTAAATATTAAGATGGAGGTTTGAAAGGATTCGGATTCGTTGAGTTTTATAATTAATCTGATGTTTAATATGGAATGAAGTTGGACAAGGCTAGTTTCAGAAATAGAAATTTGATAATTTAAACCAGTTAATCAAAAAAAAAGGATTGAAGGAAATGTTTGGTTTTAATTATTTATTTATCTTATATTTATTTATATATTTATATATTTGGTTATATTTAGTTATATATTTAGTTATTTATTTAATGCTGGAATAAATTTGGTAAAATTATTGTTGTTTTTTTAGTTTATATTTAGTATTTATTTTGTTGTATATTTATAATTATATAAAATATAATATGATAAAATAGTTTAGTTTATTGGTTTTAATATATTTTTGCTTTAAATTTTCTTTTTACTTTGTTTTGTGAAAATAATAATAATTTATTATAAATACTTATTATAGGTTAGAATTGTCAATATTTAGAAAAATACAATTAAAGAAATAAAGGAATTTCTTAATTATTATTAATATAAAATTACGAAATAAATCAATTTTTAAGATAATTTTTCCAGTCAATATTTTTAATTATATGTGCAGAATTTTTATTTTTATAATGTCCTTTTAATGCTTCTAAACATAACTTTATAAAAAAGAAAAAAATTAATTAAAATATCAGATAGATATGTAAAATTAAAAAACAAGTAAATAAAATTAAAGAATTTTTATTTTTCTATTAATTTAAATTTATTTATTATAATTTTACTTCTAATAATTCTTAAGTTTTGGGATCGCTTTTAATTTATTATATTTTTCTACAAGTTTATATTAAGCCCCATAAACCTCTGTAACAAGTAGAGTCTTTATTTAAAATGAAACTATAATATTATTTTGCAGTTATAAGGTTTTGGATTCCACCTAAAGTGTAATATATTTCTGCAATTTTCATCATATAAAAGAATTTTTTAGGGAACAAAATTAAAAGTTCTTCGTAGCAGAAAAGAGCTTTATTGTAGCTTTTGTTTATAGATAATAAAAAATAAATTCTCAAATTTTTAATAGATTATAGAAATTTTTCTTTATATTTTAATAAATTTTTTTTAATTTTTTTATATTTAATAATTTTTTTTTAATTTTTTTATATTTTAATAATTTTTTTTTAATTTTTTTATATTTTAATAATTTTTTAATTTTTTCTAAAATATTTACCTCATATTTTCAAGGTATACATCAGCTAATTCCATCCAAGCTTCACCATCACTAGAATTATGATATAAATAATCGTTCATTTTTTCAATAAATTATTGGGTATCACCATCTCTCTTTGTAAATATTAAGTTAATTAAAATTTATTATTTAAAAAAATAATAATAATAATTGTAAATTAAATGAAATTTATTATTAAAATAATATATGTTTTATTTTATTTTAATTAATTTTTTATTTAATATACTCTGAAAGTGGAAATATATCTTTTTTTGGATTCTGAGTCTATTAAATTGGTTTGTATTTTTTAAGTTAGAATTCTTGTGCTGATATCATCATTTTTATAGGCCTCATTAAATAAAGCTGGAAATTTTTTTAAAAAATTAATTAATTATTTAAAATTATATATAAAAAATTAATATAAAATATAATAATAATATTAAATTGTTTTGCTTTTAATTTTACCTTCCATTCTATCTACTTTATCAGAGCTAGGGAATTTAGCTTTTAAGGCGTTCAAACATTTCTATTTAATAGATATTATATTTTAATAATATTAATTGGTTTCTCAAAATATAATAACGACAAAATAAAGTTATATTTTAATTTTTAGATGAAAATAATTAAAATATTTTATTTTATTCTATTTAATTTATTATGTTATATTTTTATATTTATTTTATTTTACACTACTTAATCTAATAGTTTATTCGGTTCCTATTTCTAAACCGGCGTAAAAAATTTCCTCTAATATGATGTACTCTAAAAATATAAAAATATATTGAAGATTAATTTTTTAAAAGAAATTTATTTTTCATATATTATAAAGACTATTTATCGGTAATTTATAAAGAATTAGAGTTCATTTTTATTTTTATTTATTGAAATTGGATTTTTTTTTTATTGTATAATATATATTATATTTTTGAATATTTTGGTGTTTTTTAGTTCTTAGACTGCATTTTTATATTATATATCTTAAATCATTCTATAAATTTAAAATTACACTCATCTCCTAATTTATGTTTATATTTTTGAACTAACTGTTTTCCAAATTCTATTACTGAGTCACTCATTTTCAATGATTGTTTTCTGATTAAAAGAATAATTTATTTTAAATCGGTGAAATTTTTTTTGGGTTTATCTATTAAAGTTAAGACTTCGGATTATGAGTTCATGATTTTTTTATTTATCTATTTATTTTTTAATATAGTGAATTTTTGATGATTTTTTTTTGTATTTATGTTTTGTTTTTAAATGAAAAAAATATTTTTTTAATTTTTTAAATAAGTATTGTTTATCTTTTTTTTTGCGTGGGTTTTAATATACTAAAATTTAAAGGTTTATTTTAGAAGAAAGAATTTTGTAAAAAAATAAATTTATTAAATAATATTTAATAGTATCGATATTAACTTGTTTTTATATTAACTTAATTATATAATAACATTTATCTAGTTATAATTTTACTATATTTTATAAAGATATGAACAAATAAAAATACATTAAACAATTTAAAATTATTTTTATTTTTTTATAATACATTTTGATTCACAAAAAAATTATGTTTAATTTTGAATTTGGTTTTTATTGACACATATTATATTTTTACCAAATAAATTATTTTTATATTTTCTTCTTGCTATAACATTTATCATTAAAATAAACAGAACCACGATAAAAATAGATAAAAGAGAAAAATTGGATAAACAGAAATAACTTTTTTAGATTCTTCGATAAAATTAGACATAAAAGCCATACTTGCTGTTTAGTATTAATTATTTTTAATAAAAAAATTAAGTAAAAAATTTTTTTTATAATAAGTTAAAAAATTTTTTACCGAAACTTGACCAAAGGAAAGCAGCAATTACAAGGGCAAATTTGACTATAAAAGGGAGAAAATTTTTAAAAATAGCAATTCCAATTGCAGCTATGTTAATTGGAAATATGCAATATCCTAAAACGCAAACTGACTGTAAAAGAAGAATTTTTCCGCCTAAAATTTGAGCATTTAAAGTTACTATAAAAGCTCCGAGCCAGACAATTAAGAAAATAACTCCAAATTTTTAATCAGTGTCACTTTTACTGTGAATTCCTAAGGTTCTTTTTATAATATAAAAAAAAAGTTGATAAATTAGTTTTAATATATATAAAATAATGTATTATTTTCATTTATTTAGTATTTAATAGTTTAATGTTTATAATAAATTTATTTTATTATATATATATTATTATTTTATTTAATGCAAACTATATATAGTATTTTTTTGGTTTTTAATTATATATTTTTTTACAAGGCTAGTAAAAGACAAAGAAGTAAAGGTCCCCATAAGTCCCCTATTTTTTATAATTAAAATTTTTATAATGTGTTAATTTTTGTTAAAACTATTTTTTTTTAAAAAATTGTAGGAAATTTTTACAATTTCTTAGTTCTTTTCCTCCTTCTTCTCTCATTTTTGGTCTTAAAACATATTTTAATTTATAGGCAATAACTTTTAAATCTCTCATCTAAGTAAAATTTTTAAGTTGTAATAAAATGTAAATAGTTTTCAGTTTTTATTGTAATTTATTATATCTCATTTAATTTTTAATATATATAGTAAAAAAATGTATAAATAATTTTTGTTTTTATTTGTATTTGATTTTATATATGCATTTTTAATTTTACAATAGTATCGGAAACTGGTTCATCTAATGTATTGATTTGGTATCCAGCCACATTATCTTCAATTTTTTATTGGTTATGAATTTGGGCCATACCATTATTAGGGTCTATGTTTTAATTTTAATCAGTTGAAAATCCTCCGTACATTTGCGTAAATTTTGTATTTTTAAATAAAATTGATGGATTATTTTTTTAATTGATTATAATGATTTTTTGTTCGAAATTTGAGCTTACTCTTCTTTTTTTATTTAATTCTATTATTTTTATTTTTTTTTATTGAGAATTTATGAGGTTTTTAATTAATTTTGTGTGGATTTTGTTTGATTTTATCAAATTTTGAAAGTTTATGGTTGTTAGTTGGTTTTTAATTATATATAGTTTATATATTTGATTATTAAAGAGAATTAAATAAAATTAATTATCAGAAATTTTACATAAACAGTATTTGAAGTGATTATCTGGTTATTATATTTTGTTAAAGATCAAATATTTATTTAAAACTGCATAGAGAAATTTTAAGTGTTATCATATAAATTTATTTAAATACAAAATTTAAAAATTTTTTATAAAATAAATAAATAAAAATATTTAACTTAATTTTTAATTACATTATAAGTTAAAGCTTCCCTTAAAAAAATATGTATAAATAAAAACTAATAATAAGAAGAAAGTGTGAGAATTTTTGGTTAATCTGCATTTATAAAAATAGTTTTTATAAATTCTAAAAAAATAATAAAAAAAAAAATAAAAAAAAAAAAAAAAAAAAAAAAAATTTAATAATTCTTATTTAAAATTTTGATAAGAAAAATAACGAAAATTAATATAATTATAGAAATTTAAAAATCACTAAATAAAAATTATTAAATAGATTATAAATAAGAACTCTAATAGACCTTATAATTTATATAAGAAAAACATTATGATTTAGAATAATAGCAGAATATAGATGAAATATAAAAATAATAAAAATACAAGCTAAAGTAAAAAATTACTAAAAAAAATACTTATATTGAATTATTTAAGAAATTTTTTATTTTGATTTAGCTAAAAGTGAAGAAAAGTAAAAGTAAATTATTAATGTACTATAAATCTATAAGCAAGTAAACAAAGAATTTAATATTTTATTTAATAAATTTATATATTTTAATATTAATTTTATGTTATATAATATTAAATTTATAAATTTTTTATTCTTAAATAGTAACAAAATTTGGGTTTTGGAAAAAACATTTAAACTAAAAAATATTAAAATGAGGAATTTTTTAAGTAAAATAAATATTTTTACGTGAATAATTAAGGATAGCATAAAAATAGCGCAGAAAATTAAAAAAGTTTGGGGGAAAATGATTAAATTTAATAAATAAAAAATAGAAATTTAATAAATAAGAGTAACATTTAAATTTTCTAAAATAGTAAAAATAAAATTAATCAAATAAGTTAGCTTCCTTTTTTATAAGGAAAAGATTCCAACGAACAAAGTTTAATATAATAAAGTTAAAATTACAGTTTGTTGTAAAATAATTAAAGTAATTTACATCAGGTTTATAATTTATAAAATAATTTTAAAGAAAGAAAATAGTAAGAATAGTAATTAAAAAATATAAGTGTAAATTAATAAGTTTAATAAAAGTAGGATATATAAGATAGTAAAGAAAACTTGGAGATAAATGGTAGAATATAAAAACAAAATTAAATTTAAAATTTATATTAAAATTTATATTAAAATTTATATTAAAATTTCATTTATATACAAGGTAAAATAAAAAATTAATAAAATAATAATAATAAAAGTTCTTTAAATATGATGAATATTGATAGAGTCTAAGAAAATAATTTAAATTAATGTATGAATTATAATAATATTATTAATATTGATAACAATAGAAATTGTAATAAACTAGAAAAAAATGTTTAATAAGAAAATAATAATGGGAAATTAAAGTAGATATAAATAAGAAATTAAGATCAGAATTAAGATTAAGATTAAAATAAAATTTTTAATTTAAATAAAAAATTGAATTAAAATTTTAGAAATAATTTGTAGCAGTTAAATTTATAAAATGGTACAGTTAATGCTTAAAATTAATAAATGAATATTAATAGTGGTAGAAGTTTAAAAAATTAATATAATGGAAATGAAGCTAAAATTAAACTATTCAAATAATTCTAGTCAGATGAAAATTTAAATTTAAATTTAAAAAATTAGAGTAGTATGACACCAAAGTAAAATATATAGAAGAATAATTAGTTTAAAAATAGGTTAATTTTGTAGAAAAATTAATAAAAAGAAAATTTAGAAAATTACTATAATTAGCAATAAAATACAAAATTAGGATCTAATATAAAAAGTGACTAGAGTTAAGAATTTGGGTAATTTAGAAATGGTAGTAAATTAATAAATAGAGCGAGGAAATTGAGTCGTTAATAGTTATTGAGCTAAGATAATTTTAAAAGAAAATAAAGTTTTTAAAATACGAATTATTAAACATTTAATTAAAATCAAAATAAGATTATTTATAATAATAAAAATATTTAAGAAAGTTTTTCAAAATAATTACAAATTACGGCTGAATTTGGAGGTGGTAGAAAATATAGTGAAAATCTAAACATTTAGGAGGTAAAGAAGTAAAATTTCTTGAAATAAAACTTGCAAAAGAAAGTTGAAAAATAAGTGAATGAATTTTAGCTCAATTAATATAAAAGTGAAAATAATTAAGATGAAAATTTAGATGAAAAATTAAATTTATTAAAAAAGAAATAGTATTCTATGCATAATTTATATTAACCTATAAAAAGTGATAATTAAATCGCTGTTTAATAAAATTAAAATTAAGAATAATAAATTTTATAATAAGAAAATAATGAGATTTAGAAAAGTACAAATTAAGACAAAAAACTTGGGTAAAATCTAGGAATTCGTTCAAAAAATTTTCGAAAATAAAATTAATTTTTTAGACCAACTATTAAGTAAAACAATGAAAATAATGTCGAGAATAATATAAATATGAACAATAATAATAATAAAAATGATATAAATTTAAATAATAATTAGGAATATAGTTCAAAAAATGAAGAAAATATTTAAAATACCCCAAAAAATAGTGACAAAACTTATTTAAAAAATGGATAATTGGCTTAATAAGAAAATTAGGATTTAAATGATTAATAAATATAGGATATAAAAAATAAAAAAGAAAATGAAAAAAATAAAATTGTGGTAAATGGTAAACTAATTTAGAATGAGAATTTTTAATAAGAAAAAGAAAATTAAAATTAAAAAAATTTGGAATTTGATGATAAATAAAAAAAATTTAGTTGTAACAAATTTTTGTTTGGTAAAAACTGGAAATAAAAATTCAGTGTAGGGAAAAGTAAAAAAAAAGAGGCTGTTTTAAAAATAGGACAATAAGATAATGGAAAATAGGTTTTTATTTAAGTTAATTTAAATATTTATTTGTCTTTAGTTAAAAGTTTGGAAAATACATGTATGTGCCTTAAAGGGACTGATAGCAGTTATTTGGTTTCTTGTAATTAATATTTGGAAATTATTTCTGGGTCTGGGTATGATAAGTTATAGGTAATTAAGTATAGTTATTTTATTTATTATTTATTTATTAATTTGTTAATTTATTTGTTAATAAATGTGGTTTAAAATTTTAATAATTTGTTTTTTTTAAAATTTTAGTATAAAAATAATTTTATACAATTGTTTTCCGAATTCTGAATTTTAGATTTATTTTCCCATTTTAGATATTTTAAATATTATCTCTTATTCAAATATAATTATAAAAATTGATTTGTTGTTTTTTCTTAATAATTATTTGTTCATGTAAAATAAATGAAATTTGATTTTCAGAATGCCTCTTGAAAATTAATTATATAAATAACACATTATATGGGACAATAAATAAAAATTATATGCAAAAGCTCTATTTTTTTTTTTTTTCAGAATTCGGAAAATTACTGTATAATACTTATACTGATTTTTATTAATATAATATAATTTAATTTTATTTTTATATTTTTATATTTAAATTTAGTTTTTGGTAAGTTAGCAGTGGAAAGAAATAAAATTTTTGTTTTAAAAGTAGTGTTTATTGGAATTTATAGTTGTGAATTTGTTGCTTTTCTCAACTTTTGATAGAGAAAATAGCGAGATGATAAATAGTCAGATAGGCTAAATAATTTAATATGTATTTGAAAATTAATAAATAATTATCAGTATTTTTTTGAGGTTTCTGGGTGAGTATTTGGAAGTTAAAAATATAAAATAATATAAACAAATTTAGGAAATCAATTAAAAATAAAATTTAGAAGATAAAATAGAAAATTTAGAGATAACATTGGCTAATAATTGTAAATAAATTTTGTCGGGAATCGAAATTATGTAAGAATAATTTAAAAATTAAAAATAGATATTTGAAATTAAATTTTTATAATTGATTAGATATAAAGTTTATTCTGGGTTAAAAAATGTTATTGAGTTAGGTTTTAAACAAATATATGAATAATCAGATATACAATATACATAAGTAATTGAATACTTTGCCAAAAGAGTAAATTTTTATTTTTATTTTATTTATTTTGAGATTTTTTTATTTTAATTTTATAATTTTATACTATAGTTTATTTTAAATTAAATAAATATTGAAAGAATTTATATCATTTATATAATATAATAGGTATAATAATAAAAAATTATAACGGGGCCTGTGGGTCCTTTTAATGGTCATAAAAGTAATTGTACAGTTTTAAATACCGAAGTTCCTTTTTTGCCAAAGATGGATGAAAAATTTAAATATACAGTAGTTTTGGATATGGACGAAACATTAATACACTATTTTGAGGTAATTACTTAATAAAACTGTTTTATAATAAAATATATTGCATTTATATAGTTATTTGATCTTTTTTTATTCATTATATTTAAAAAATCATTATTACATCCAATTTACATTTTTTTTTTGCAGAAAGTCTTTTATTTAGAATTAAAATAAATTTTTGAAATAATTTTAATATGGTATAAAATTAAAATTATTTTATTTAAATTTTAGAAGGGAGAAAATAGTTACTTTAAAGTTAGACCATTTTGTGATATTTTTTTATAAGAAATGAGTGAAATGTATGAATTAGTTATATTTACTGCTGGAATATCTTAGTATGCTAACTGGTATTTAAATAATTTATTAAAAATAAAAATATTTGAAAAATTTTTTGGGTTATAAATTAGTATAATTTATTATCTTATAGGGTTATGGATACTATTGACCCAAAAGGATACGTTAAATACAGACTTTATAGACAACATTGTATACAAACTAATAACTTTTCTTATAAGGTAATAGGAGACTATTAAAATATAAAAATTTAGATTTAAATTTAATTTATTTTTAATTGCTTTTATATAATTATCATTTATAAATTAATTAAGGATTTAAATAAATTGGGAAGAAATTTGAAAAGGACAATTATTGTTGATAATGTTAAGGATAATTTCAGATTACATAAATAAAATGGAATAGAAATAACTTCTTGGTTTAGTGATACTAAGGATACTGCTTTAAAAGATTTGTTATAATTTTTTAAAGATCTTTACAAACTAAAACCAGTAGATTTAAGATAGTAGATAAAATTAATAAGAAATTAATATTTCAAATTTAGGAATAATTTTGTCTTACCATATTGAAAATAGCTTTAAATAAGACTAATTTCAATAAATTATAAAAATTAGAAATTTATAATTAAAATCATAAAAAATATTTTCATTCTTAATTAAATTTTATTATTTATATCAATAAATATATTACATTACAATCTTGATATTTTTTAAATTTTATTTATAATTATAGTTATTTTTATTATATATAAATTGAGTTTAGTAACATTTGATTTAGAATTATATAGAAAAAATTTTAATTTTATAATTAAATAAAAAAATTATTTGCAACAACCAAAAAAACTTAAAATTTAAAAAACTTTTCCTTATTTAATCGAAAATTAAAAATAAAATAACAAATAAAATGGATCCAGAATTTAATTTACAAGATGAAAAAGAGGCCGAATTTATAGAAAATAAAGCAATTAGTACATAAGCAGAAATGAGCAGAGAAACGCTGCCCAGCAGAATGTATTTGGAAAAAACAACGATTCCATTTATAAATGAAGCTTTATAAGTATTAGCAAAGGAAAGGCCTGTAAATCCAGTTGAATTTTTTAGTTATTATTTGTTAACTCATAATCCTTATAAAGACGGAGAAGTTTATAAAGAAGCTTTTAGGGCTGCTTAGGATTTATTAGAAAAATAGAAATAATAAGAATTATTGGAAGAATAACAAGAAGAGGAAAATGGGGACTAATAATAATAGTAATAATAAATTGATTTACCAAGTTAATAAAATATATGAAATCAATATATAAATATAAATATAATTATAATTATAAAGAAAATAAAAATATACTTATGATAATAATATTTAGTATAGTAATATATAATATTAATATATTAATATATACTTATATGTATAGGCGAAATATTTGATATTAATATTAACATATATTTTTCTAAATTTATTGCGATTTTATAGGTGATTTCTATTTTTTCCCGTTATATTGTATTTAGGGTATTTATTTCTTATTTTTAAAATTATATATAAATTAATTTAAATTAAATATGTATAGTTACATATAAATTTATGTGAGATGATTTTTATTATAGGAAATATTTGAATTTGTATATATAGAGATTGGTATTTCAAAAATATTATATACAGGATAATTCATTATATTAATATATAACTAATGTATAAGTAATATCATTATTATTTATTATTTATATAAATTATAAGTTTATAAATTAATAAATTAAATTTTTTTATAAAATTATAAGTCATTTTTGTATATAAATTATACTATTTTATTGAATTCTTGTATATAAATTTTTTTTATATATATATAATTTTTTAATAATTTTAATAAATATCTACTAATTTTTTTAGAACAAATGTTCAGTTTTTAATTTTTTCCAAAAATTTTTAAATATTAATTTTTTCTATTTAAGAATTAGCATTAATATTATTTGCCTAATTTAATTTCGATGACTGCATATTATTATCGTTTTTATTAGTATCTTTTTATGTATTTTATAAGGTTTTTCCATTAGGATTTATTATTAATTAAAAAAACTATATAGCTTCTTATTTACTGAAAGTAAAATTAGAAATTTGGTTTAGGAATTGGTGGAATTTATCCTATGATATTAATTTTCCATAAGTTCTTTACAATTATTCTAGTTTTAAGCTTTAAAATTATATTATCAATTAATTTTCATTAATTTAAAAATTTATATATATATATTTATTTATTTTACTTGGCTTTCCCTATATTATTGTGTTCTTTTAAGGTTTGGTAGAAATTTTCCAGATTATATAAATTTAATTCTTCATTTGTAAGGGGTAAGTGGGGAATATAACTGAATAGTTATCTTTAAAAAGACTATAATTGTATTTTTGAAACATTTTCATCTTTTTTATATTGTTTTTTTTGAATCTAAATTTAAAATTATAATTTAATAATATTGCTTTTAAACTTATTTTTGTTTTTTTATTAATTTTTTACATATGAATAAAGTTGTTTTATTTCTACTTCTGAAAGTTTTGGCATGAATTGGCTTAATAATTATTTAAAGCTTGTTAAATCGAGTAAGTCTTCTATTATAAATTGAAAGTTAAAATAAAAGTTTTTTTGAATATTATTATTAAAATTATACACTTACCATCTTAAAATTCCCCCAAGAAATCTTATCTTGAATTTTTATTGACAGCCATTATAAGCTAAAAATAATAAAAAAATTATTATGGATTTATATAATTTTTATTTGTATTCAATGTTTTATTTTATTTTTTACCTTTATTTCTTCTAAAAACATTTATGAAGGTTCATGGTAATTTTAGAAATTGTACTCTATAAGATAAGTTACGAATTCACTTGGAATTACAACATTTTATTATTAATTAAAAGTATCATTTGTATGAATATCATGGAAAATGGACCGGGTTTGGAAATATCTTATACTTGGACAAAGTTCTTTTTGTATAAAGTTTTGAAATCTATTAAAAAAATTAATTTTTACTATTAAAAAAATAAATTATATTTTTTAGGTTAAAAATGATTGGATTTTAGTTTATTTAAATTGAGTTGATAATTTTATTTTTTAATTTATTTATTTACTCATCTAAATTCAGTTTTTTGGGAAGCTTTTTTTGTTGAAGTATATCTTTAAGGCTAAATTCATTTAATCTGTAAAATAAATAATGATTATTGTTAAGAATTAAAAAAAATTAGAAATAATTAATATATTAATATAAATTAAAGAAATTTTATACTTTAAATAATTTTGAATTTAGCTCAAAGCTTATTAGGATTCTTTGGAAAATATAGGTTTTTCATTTTGAGTTCCATTTAAATTAGTTTTTTTAAAGAAATTTTATTCTTAAAATAAAGGGTGGTCAACTACTTATGACCAAGTGAACCTGTCATTGGGATTTATTTAAAGACAACCAGTTATAAATTCGATAGCTTTTTATGAAATTTGGAAATTTTCTTAGTTTAAATTGTTATTCATTATATAGGGAAATTGGAGAGGGACTGAGAGAGTTTGTTAAAGGTAGGTTTTTATTTCTTTTGAGGGCCAGGGGGTTTATTTAAAAAGCATGTAATAATAGAGACAACCGAGACTCCAAATGTCGGATTTTATGGTATAGGATTGGCCTTGTATTATTTCAGGGGCCTATTTTTAGTTAAATTTAATTTTTTTTTAATTTAATTTAAGAAAAATAATTTAATTTATTTTTTAATTATTTTATTTAATTATATGTTTGTTTTACCATGAATTTGGGAGAACCGTTTGTAGCCAAAAGAATACTGGGTTGGTTTACTAGATTATAATCTGATAGTTTTAGGAAGTTATTTTGGTCGATAAAGATGTTTTAGGGTTTTAGGTCTCTAGAAGATAAAAAAATATTAAATATTTTAAATTTAAATAAATAAATTAAGAAATAGAGTTCATTTATATTACCTGTGATTATAACCTATATAAAATAAAAAAAGATTAATAATTTTTAAAATTTAAATTTAGTTAATTATTTTAAACTTAATATAAAAATGATATTTACCACAACTTAGAAGATCTTTAAGGCCTTATATAATTTACATCATATAGGTGGTTGCTGTTAATTCTTACATATGATCTTAGTTTAAAATTTTTATAAAAATAAAGAAAAAATATATAAATTAATATTATTTTTTTATTATATTATAATTTACTAGGCTGGGTTAAAAGAAAATTATATAGCGATTAGTATTGTAATTCTTGTATAATGTAAACATAATTTTTTTATTTAATTATTTTTTCAATTCTAACTAGATTATTAGATTTAACATAGGGTAGATTTTAAGCGTCTTATTCGGATATATCTTTTAGTTTACTGTTTTAAAAAGCCTAAAAATTTTTTATAAATAATTGTTAAAATAATTTTACTCATTTGTATTTAATAAATATATTTTTTATTTTTACTTTTTAAGGGTATTTTTTTAATGCAAACATTCTTTTAGTATCTAAATTTTCACATTTATATGTTTATGAATATATTCCTTCACCAATTATATCAGTTTCTCTATAAACATAATTATCGATTTGAATTTAATCATTTTCGGTACTGAAAGTTCTAGAATCCAAGGTAAGATCTGAATTTATAGAATTTAGGGTACTCATACTTAAATTTGACTGCTCGTTATAATATTAGTAGTACCTAAATAAATTACATATAGAATAAAATAAGAAAGTAAATTTTAAAAAAATAAATTATATGAATTTTGTATAATTAATAAAGAATTAAATTAAATAAATTAAAGGTATTTTTACTAGTTAAGATTTTATCTGACCATAGTTGACAGAAGAGACTAAAGATCTTCTTAGTCTTATTCCGCAAATCTGACTGAGACATGCTTTTTTTTTTGTTTTTTATTTTTGGAAAATTGATTGTTATTATTGCCATTTTTAAGAGGAGATTTCAAAGGTTGTTAATTTTTTTTGTACTAGCTATGAATTTTAATAGAAGAATTAGAGTCTTGTTTATTTAATTATTGGAAACTGTTTTGTTCTTTGTAATTACTGTTATGGAATTCATATGGGTTGGGGTTGGGATTGGGGTTGAGATTGGGGTTGAGGTTGGGGTTGGGGCTAGTACTTTGGTGTCGAGACTGTTTTTCTAGGTCTTTTTCTATTTGGTGGATGTCTAGGGTTATTCTTTGGACTTGTATTTTTTGTTTTTCCTTTTCTTTTGATTTGCTATTGTTATTATTACTATATGATTTTTTATTTTTGTAGGTATTTGAATTGTTATTGTTGTTGTTATTATTATTGTTACAATTATTACTATTATTGTTGTTATTGTTGTTTTTATTTGTTTGGGAGTTGTAGTAGTTGTTTGTGCTGCTGTTGGATTTGATGAAACTGCTATTTGCAGTTTTGAGGCTTTTTATGAAGCTGCTGTTTTGGTTTGGGGGGTCTTGGGAGTTTAGGCTGCTTTTTTTGGGGGGCTTTTTTTGGAGAAGATTTTGTTTGGGAAGGGACTTTTGTTTGGGGATTATTTGTTGGGTTTTTGAGTTTCGGTATGATAATATGGAATTTTACTGGTTTTAGGCATTTTGATTTGGGTTTATTTGGATTTGTTAGGAATTCATGTCGAAATTTTTGATTAAATTTTGAGATTCGTTTGAGTTTTGGGCTTGGAAATTGGAAATTGGTGGTTTTTGATTAGGAGTTTTTTAACTTTAAACACTACTTTGGTTTGAGTAGTTCATTTAGCCAGAATATTGGTTATTGTTTAATTAGCTATTTACTTTGTGGTTTTATATGGTTGCTTGTTTTGGTTAGTTGTTTATATTATGATTGTATGGGGAAGTATTACTAGAAATATCTTAGGTAGAAAGCGTTTATTAAGGATTATTGGGATCGTTTACTGCTATTTATATAAAAATTTATGAATTTATTTTATACTTTTTCTTATTTATGTAAATTTAAATAGCTTTTACATTAATTTAATTTTTTTATTTATAAATGTTATAATATTTATATAATTTTATTTGTTACAGAGGTTAATTTTTTCTTTGTTTGTGGGAGGATTACAGTTTGGGTTTATATAGTTCATTTCTATTTATTTTTTGAAGGATTGATAATCCTTAGGAATTGATTTTTTATCTATGATTAAAAAAATTAAAAAAAATTAAATTATATGCATTAATATAATTTTAAAAATGATAATTTTCTTTATAAATTTTTACGAATTGGAGTAGGTGAATGATTTTTATTGCTTTAAGGTGTAGTGTCTAATTATTTTTTATTTTTTGTTTTTAAACTGGAAAGATTCATATGGTTAAACTGAGAAGATAGGGCATGGTTTTATTCTAAATGCGAATTAAGGTTTATATGAATACTTTAAGAAGTTTATGAATTTTTATTCTTATTTTTATTTTTAATTTTAATTTAGTTTTCATTTTGATTTTGATTTTCTTCATTTTCAGGTGATTCTTGTATGAATTGAAGCGTGTTTTGAGAAGAGTATTTGTTTTACAATTTATTTTTATTATTATAAATATTATTACTATTATTTTTATTTTCATTGTTTGATTTTATGACATAATTATTTTTTTAGGGCATCAAATTGCTTGTGCTGCCTTTTCTGGAATCATTTAAATTAGTTTTTGAGTTTAAGTTGCTATAAGAATTGATAGCTAATATATCATTTTAGCTTTAAATACTTTTATCACTGGATTGAAAACCTTCATCTTTATCTTATTAGTTATAATTTTAGTTTTATCTTGCTTAATTACTATAATTCATGATACTGCAATTCATGATACTACTATTCATTTTGCTGTTATTCATATTAATATTTGTATTACTTTGGTTTTAAAAACAGGGGTCATCTTAATCACAAGTTTCAAAAAATTTAGGCTGTTAATTTAAGTCAAAATAGTGGCCTTATTTAATTTTAGACATGTCTCTTTCTTCCGGGATACTTAAAATAGAGTCTCTTGATTCATTTTACATTAATTTTTGCTTTTTTTTTAGTTAAGAATGGGCCTTTTACTATTCTAGTTGCTGTTTCAAGTTTTAAAAGCTGCTCACATTTGTGCTTAGTATATTTTTATAGGTTTTTAAAGAGTTATTTTGGCTTAATTTTTATTTATTACTGATATTATAATTTTTATTATTGTTATTATTATTGATATTGTTATTATTGTTACTATTATTACTATTATTATTACTATTATTATTGTTATTGATGTTTAGATTACTGCTGCTGGCGAGATTTGTGTTATAAGTTTGGTAACTGTGAATAAATTGCTACTTTTAGGGGGAAGTGTAGGTTTGTGGGTTTTATTGATTTATTAGTTTGTTTAGTGTATTTTGTTATTTTGTTTTTGTGTTATTTGTTTTATTTTATAACTGTTGTTGTTGTTGATTATTTTTTTATTATGATTATTAATGATTTTATTAGTAAGTTAATTATTAGAATTAGTTTTATTTTTATTGATTTTGTTGTTATTATTGATTTTCTTAATTTTATTGGAGGGGCTAGGATTATTGAA
Source organism: Pseudocohnilembus persalinus (assembly GCA_001447515.1). Taxonomy (NCBI): domain Eukaryota; phylum Ciliophora; class Oligohymenophorea; order Philasterida; family Pseudocohnilembidae; genus Pseudocohnilembus; species Pseudocohnilembus persalinus. Next base: position 171,586 of record LDAU01000101.1, on the reverse strand, counting down.
GAAAGCTTTTTGATATAATATAAGAGTTATTATTTGTTTGGGTTTCAGGTATTGAAGTCTCTGTATTTAGTGTTTGGTTTTCTACTTGTTAATGAGAGTTGTCTAAATTATTTTCATTTGAAATTTTAGAGTTATTATTGCTTAAAATTTGGTATTGCTATTATTAAAAATGCCTTTATGATTTAAGAGCTTAATTTTTTGAATTATTAGTATTATTATTTGCTGATTTTATAGTATACTATTACTAGGTTTTAATATTTCGTTTATTATTTTCTGTTTGGTTAGGATTATGATGAGATATATTACTTTTCGGTAGGATACTAGAAGGGTTTTTTTTATGATGATATTCTTGGTTTTAGTTTTATGTTTTATATTATAAGTTATTAGGAGAATAATAACTGTGTTTTTGCTATTTTTGAATATTTTTGGTTTTTTAACTAATTTAATACTGAGAGTTTTCTTCCTTAAGTCTTTATGTGACTGCAGCTGAAAATTAAGTAAAATTGCTAGGATTATTTTATTAAGAAGATGGTAATTATGAAATGTTTTTTGACTACTGATTTTCGGCTACTGGAGTTTTAGTATCTATAATAAAAAGTGGTTATAATTTTAATTTTATAATATCTATTTTTTAAAATTTTTAAGGAATATAAATGATATATGCGATAAGTTAGATATTAATTTTAAGAATTAAATTATATTTTAATTTTTTGTAAATTTTTATTGTATTTTGATTGTTAAAATTAAAAATACAAAGTTTTATAGAAATAAAATTTACAGTTGATAGGAGTTTTATTGTGTGAAAATTTAGGGGATTAATTATTTGTATTGGCCGTTTGCTAGAGATTAATAATTTGTTGATTTTTATAATTAAAATTTGGTAGTTTTCTTTGATTTGTTTACATTTGAAATTAGTGAAATTTATGATTATTTTTATTTTGTTTTTAATGTAAATAAAGAATTATTAAAATAGAAGTGAATTAGTTAATTATAATTAATTGAATATTTTTTTCTTTATTTTATTTGATTAATGGCATATTCATGATGAATAGAAAACATATAATTTATTTTTATTTAAAGAATTTACGCATAAATATTTTAATAATTATTTATTAATTTTTATATTTGTTACAAAGTTAATAATATATGTAAGTTGAGTAATATAAATTTATATTATTTATGAAAATATTGCTTGTAAATATTATTTTTATAAATATTTACTATTAAAATTTCTAATTGTGAATGCGAAAATTCTTAAAATATTTTTTATTTCATAGAAATATTTTTGATAAAATAAAAAAGTTTATTCGATAATATTATGTTAGAATAGAATAATTGATTTTTAAAAATTACAAATAAATGTTGATTTAAGAAAATTATATTAATAAAGGTGTTAAAATAGATTTTAATTTCTATCAAGAAAAGCTAAATTGTAATACCCTAACATTGGTTAATATTTTATCATATAAAAATAAAAACTATTAAAGAAAAATAAAATTAAATTAATTTTTGTAAATGTTTTAATTATTTTAAAAAAGTGGGTTAGTTTAGTAAAAAAAATTTTAATTTTATAAAGATTTAATAAATTTATAGGTTTAATTACTTTTAAGTTAAAAAATTATTTTAATGAATAAAAATTTTATTTTGTTTTTAAAAGGTAATGGTATAAAAATTTTATGGGATTAATTTAATAAAAAACTTTAATTTTTTAAAAACGCGATATTATAGTATATATTAGGGGCTTAATTTATTCATCTATTTACATTTATATTTGAGATTAGTTTTTCGAGCTTATTAATAATTTTTTTATTAGTGACTAATTTTTAATAATACATTTTTATTAAATGAAAAAAGAAGAATAAGAAAAATCCTTATTTTACCATAAATTAAAATTAATCTTATAAATATAAAATAAAGGTGTAAGGAAAATAATAATTAATTATATAGGAACAATTTTTATGATTAATAAAATTTTTTTATCTTTTTAATGTGAATAGTAAATTAAATGATTAAATTATTTTTAAGAAAATAATTATTCTTATTTGAATACTTTATTATAAGTAAAATAAATATTACTATTTATAAAATTTATATACTTATATTTTAGTTTCATCACATTATAAAAAAATTTAATATAATAAGCGTTATACATAAATAAATTAATTAAATGTCTACATTTAGATTTTTAAAAATCAATTAATAATATTAAAAAGTTATTTAAAATCCTGTACTGTTAATTATTGATTTTAACTATTATAATTTTCTTAAATCGTTTTATTAATTTAGTCTATTTCGTTTAAATTTTAATTATTAGCATTATTATTATTATCTTAATTACTTTTATTACTATTAGAGTTTTATTATATAAAATCCCTATCTTAATTATAAGATTTTTTATTTTCTGTTTTGATTTAGTCTAACTTGTTTTTCTATTATTAATCTTACATATTTTAAATTTCCCTGTCTTTTTATTAGTTTTTTTTTGTTTGCTATTAAATTTCCTATTCTCCTAAAGTTCCATTAACAAGTTTAAATTTCCTTTTTTTAATTTTTTCAATTCTTTCTTCGACTGAATTTTTTACGATAAATTTATAGATATAACAGTCTTTTGATTAGCCAATTCTGTGAATTCGGTCCATTGCTTGTACTTCTGTCCAGGGGTTCCACCAGTTATCTACGATTAAAATATGGTTAGCTGTAGTTAAATTTAAGCCTACGTTTCCAACTTTTAAAGAGGAAATTAAGATGGGTTCGGATTGATAAATAAGGCTTAAAAAAATTAAAAATAAGTTAAAAAAGATAAAATTATATATTAATTTAAAAAATAATTGCTTATAATAAAAAGTAAGGCAAAAAAAATAGATAGGAAATATTTTAAATTTATAAATTTAATTAAAATTAAGACTTATCTAATTTTTAATAATTAAATTAGGTGATAAAGAGAAATTAAATTCATAAAAATTTAATTAAATTTGGAAAAATTAATTTGTACTTTTTTGAAGAAAATTATTATAGAATTTTAAGTCTCTGGTTAGAAGGAATACTACCGTGTAAGACCAAAGGAATAAGAGCCGTTTATAAAGGATTTGTTGTCGCTTAAAGGCCGAAATTTTCGTTGATTGATTTTTCGAGCAAAGATATCATACCTCTAAACTGAGTGAATATAATTATTTTGTCGTTTGGAAATCTGCTCTTTATTTTTTTTATTTGTTCTATGATTTTTTCTTATTTGGAAGAGGTTTATTAATCTATTATTAATATTTAAAATTTGTGTTATTTTTATACATTTATTTTATATTTATATTCAAATACTTGATCTAATTACGAATTCTCCATTTTCTTTATCTTTCAAATATTCTACAGCAGTGGAATAGTTAGATTATTTATATTTAGGATGATTTATTTTTCTTAATACAGTTCTTCCTGTTTATTGTTTTACTTTATTCAATAATTTTGGGTAATCATTTTCTGGCCTTATCTATATTAAATTATTTAATATTAAAAAAGAATATTCTATTTATATTTATATTTATATTTATATTTATATTTATATACTATTATTTTGGTTTTCCTGGATTTGGAGTTGTAAGGGTCTTTGGATTTATATCTCAAGGATTTTATTTTAATTAAGAAAGTCTTATTAAGAGAGTAATTCTTTACAAAGGGGACATTTCGGGTGTTTATAGATATAATAGAAATTTTAAGAGTCCAGTATTTTATTTTCTATTTAGGGTTTTTGCGGGAAACAGTCGGCGCAGAAAATGTGCAGACATTCAGTGACTATTAGATGGTCGTTTAGGGGGTTGAGACAGGCCATGCAGAGTTCGTAGTTGTTATTTTGGTGCAGGTTTTCGATTTTTGTTTTGATTTGGTAGGGGATTTTTTGGATGTAGGGGGACTCTGTTTGGAAAATTTCTTTGATTTGGGTTTGAAGTGTGTTTTTTTCGTTGTTTTTTGAAGAATTTTAGAATGGATTTTTAGGATAGGATTTGTCTGGGTTTTGGGGTTTTTTGTCTAGATTGATTTCTGAAATGAGGAGGTTTTTTTAGTGTAAAATTTTTTCGGGGTTTAGTTGGTAATATTGGAATTCTGCTATATTTTCTGAAATTTCTGCGTTTATTTATTTATGAAATTACTAGTACTGTTTACTAAAAGAGGAGTTAAGCAGGGACCAATGGTTACACTATTACCGAAGTCTCAATAAAAGGGTAAAAATTTGCATAAAAGGTATTTTTCCCTTAGCAAGGAAGCCTTCAAAGATATTTTAGGATTTTAAACTAAGTGCATCATACAAATCTTGTTCATGAGGCTTTAAAACGACTTCTATGGTTTGGATATGTTTTTAAGGCAAATTTAAATTAGCTGAGATTTTAGTTCTTCTAAGGGTGACTGGAAGGAGAAGGTTGGAGAGAAGTTTTCTGATTTTTTGTTGGTTTTTGTTGAGATTTTGTTGGTTTTGAGGTTCTATAAATTCTTATTCTTGTGGTTAATTTTATTAAAATTAGTTTTATTAATTTTATTATAGTTAATTATTTTTTTCTTTTGTTTTTTCGCTGGTTTTAGTATAGCTATCGGTAATTATTTGGTTGTAATAGACTAGGTGGTTCCAGGGTTGGTGTTGGATGAAGTTGAGAATTGGGTATAGTTCTAGGACTTTGTTTTGGAAGGGGGTTCCGGTTATGACCCAGTGGAAATTGGCGTTTATTTCTTGGATTGCCTGGCATTTTTGGGTTTTTAAGTTGTTTATTAAATGTCCTTCGTCTAGGATTATTCGGTGCCACTGGACGTTAGGGGCGTAGATTTAGGAGCTTCTTATTGAATTTGGGTCTTGTTTTATTTTTTTTTGGTGTTGGACTAGGGTTTCGTAGGTTGTAAGTACGAGATCGAATTTAGAGAGAAATAAATTGTTTTATTGTTATTAATTAAAATAAGTTGAGTTTAATTTTTCTTCGTTGTTATCTGCTTTTTTTGTTATTTTTTATAAATTGAGTAGTTTTTGTTATTATTATATGTTGTTTTGGGAATTTTTGTTGTAAAATACGTAGTAGGAAATTGAGTTTTTATCAAATTGATCTTCAATTTCTTTTTACCAGTTATTTAATAATGATAGTGGGAGAACTACTAAAGTCCCTAATTTATTTTTAGGTTTTTTATGATTTAGTATAAGACATAGCATACTCAAGGTTTTTCCTAATCCCATTTCGTCAGCCAAAATACCTCCTTTTGTGTTTAATTAAAAATTGTACGGGAATTGACAACTGATCTGACCTTTTAGTGTAAGAGTAAAAAATTGTGTAAAATTTTAATTAACTTTAAATTATTTTAAATTTTAAATTTTATTATTAAACTATTTAATAATTAAAAGTAGTTAAAAATATAATTATTAATTAATTTACCTGTAGTTTTATTGACATATATTTTTTCATTTTCATCATTAATTTGGTAGGTGGACCAAAGCGGGTGTTCAATATTATTTTAGTTGTAATAATCATCTAGTAAATTTTAAACTTTTAAGGCATTTTATTTATTTTGACAAAGCTAAACCAGTGCTTATTCTCTATAAGCCATCCAAACCAGCGCTGACTACTAATGGACTTTAAGCTGAACCCTAAGCTCTTTAGGAGTCAGTTCTTGAATCAAACTTTCAAATATCTCTTAATTTTCTAATAATTATTTTTGATATAAAAATTTATCTAAATACTATTATTATTTATATAGATCTGAAACTGTTAAAATTATTCAAGTTAATAAAATTATTTAAATAATTTATCTGGTTATCAAAATTATTAAATTTTTAAGAAAATTTATCTGATTAGCAAGATTATAAAAATTACTAAGAAAATTTATCTTCTTTAAAAAATTTATCATATTATTAAGATTATAAAAATAATTTAAAAAGTTTATTTTATTATTAAGATTATTTAAAAAAAATATTTTATTTTATTACAAAAATTATTAATTTTCTTTTAATAAACATAATTAAAATTATTTACCTTCTTATTATTAAATTTATTATTAATCTTAATTTTGGTAGAAAATTTAAGATACAGGGTCGAAATTACTTTATTCTGAAACATAATTAATAGAAGAAAAGGGGAGGGTTATTTGTTTAAGATTTTGGGTTTTTTGAAGGAGTTCAAGTGCTTGAAACTTGAATTTTTTGAAGATTTTGAAGGTTCTAGAGGAAGAAGAGGGCAGAGGCTCATAAGGGAGTTTATTTTTGTAGAAGAGGAGTTTTATTTTGAGGGTCGATTTCTGCGCTTTGTGGGAGTGAGAGGGGATTTAAGCTTCGGCTTTTATTAGCTTGGAAGAGAGGAGGAGGGAGAAGATGGGGGCGAAATTTGCTTGGATTTTGACTAGGTTTTCGCCGGAAGGCTTTTGGACGTAGAGTTCTTTTAGTTGGTTTAGGGTTTGTTCTGAGATGAATTGTTTGGAGTTTTGGGTTTAGTTGTTATATTATTTTTGTTATTGAGGGAGTTGGAGGGTTTGAATAGGGTACCAGGTTGTGGGGTTTATTTTTGTGTCTTTGAAGAATAAAATTTACTGGTTTTCGAGGGTTAGGTATAGGGGGGCTGATTTTTGTTTTTTTTGGTTTGTTTTTTATTCGTTTGTTGTGTGTCCGATTATTTGTACTGATTCGTTTAGGTCCTGATTTATTTTGAATTAATTTTGGTTCTTTTAATTTTTTTTATTTTCTTCTGTTAATGTTTCTGTGTTATTAAGATGGTGCTCAAATTCTTCATCTATTGATTGGAATTTGTTTTAGGGATTAATTTAATTTTTATTTTCATTTTATGTTTTAAAATAATTTTTGAAGTTATTTTAGTTAGATTATTTATTTTTAACTATGTTGTTAATACTACTGTTTGAGTTTTGATCATGCTTTTATATTTCTTCTTTAATTTAATTGCTCAAAGAATTTTCTTCAATTATTTGCTATTTTTGTGAAATTTTAGACCATTTTTAACTGGCAGTTTTAGAATTTTGAATGGAAAATAAAATTGGTGAATTTTACTAAATTTTTTAATTTTTTTCTATTTCTATTGTTTTTTAGGGGCTACTTTTTACTTTTTTTTATTATTTTTTTTCGCTCGATTCTAAAAATTTGAGAAAATAATTGTTTTCAACTTAATTTTAAAGTTAATTTTTCAAAGGAGTATTTGTGTTTGAAAACTGAATGAACCCATTTTCTAGATCTTTCTAATCGGTTTAAAAATCTTCGTTTTTTATATTTTTTTGATAAGAATTTTAATTTTTCGCTTAATTTTATTTTTAAGGAGTTTGATATTACTCTTATTATTATTCTTATTCTAATTTCTATTCTTCCTCTATTAATTATATTTATTAAGATTACTATATTTAAACTTAGTTATTTACAGAACTTTTAAATTCATTTTTTAATAATTAATCTTTTTTTATGATATTTTCGTTTCTATTTACATTTTATTTTAGATTTACTATTTTACTTATAATTTACTGAGTTTTTTGGGTTTTTTTATTAGGACTTTGACTTCTACTTCTGCTTCTAGAGAGACTATTGGATTTTGAACTAGAAATTACGCTTATATCGTTGAAATTTGGAGTTTGGTATTTGGATTTTTGAGAAGAGTAAGTAATTTGGAAATGAGGGGTGTTTTTGTTATTAGGTTATGTTTGAGTTATTTCTGAATTTTGAGAGGGAAATTGTTATTGGTTTTCTGTTTTGTTAGTGTTTTTTGAGGTAGGTTGTAGTTGGAAAAAGTTTAGAATGGTTTGGTTTTGTTTTACTTGTTTTTTAGGTATTTTTTGCAGTTTTTTGGGGTTTATTTTGAAAGTTTTTTTGTCCATTTTTTATTTTGGTTGGGTGATGGTTTGTTTATTTTTTTTAATTTTTTTTTTTTATGGGACAAATTATTGAAGTACTTTGAATTTTTATTAATTTTATTAGAAATTAGAAGAAATTATATTTTTTTTCCGTGTGGAAATGAAAGGTCGGAATTTATTATTATTATTTTAATATATATTTATATTATTAGTAATAAATAAAAGTTACTTAATTTATCCAATTTTTAGTAATTTAATTTGTCACTTTTGGTCTTTAAATATAGGTTTTTGTATAAATTGTTAAAATAGAATAAATTATATTATATAAATAAGAAAATTAAATAAGATAAATATAAAGGAGTTACTTTTAGAATGAAAACTCTGCTTAAATTAAATTATATTTTTAAATTGTATATATTCATTTTTATTTTTAATATGTATTAATATCACTTTTTTATATATCATTACTATTAAATTACTATTTATTTAAAATATTTTCAAAATCGATTTTCGTATAGTCGTAATCTGCTTATTAAATTTCTAAATCATTTAAACTTTCAGTTTATGAGTTTTAATTTTTTGAACTATTATTTTAATTTTTTTATTTTCCATTATTTTAATTTTAAATAAGATTATTATTTATATTATTATGCTCAGAGGTATTTTCTTAGGGCTCACTTTTTACACTAAGGTCAACCATTTCTATGAGTTTATCCTCAAAGTTTTAGTCTATTTATACAAAAATAAAATTAAATAAAAATTAAATTTAATTTTTAAATTATAAATTATAAATGAATTGTGATTGTTAAGTTAAATAAATTTAATAATTTAAATTAATAAATAACTATATAAATTAAAAATAAAATAATTAATAAATTAAACTGATAAATAACTAAATAAATATATAAATTAAAAATTAAAATAATTAATTAAAAATAAATAAATTAAAAATTAAGAAATTGAATTACCTTATGGTAAATTTACACTTTAATAGTATTAATTTTCGAAATTATCTTGTGTTTTTTGGTTGGGGTTTATTCTCGGGGTAATACTTAAGGGATTGTTAAAAATAACTGTTCCTTATTTGGTAAGATTAGGAACTTAAACTTAATTGGATTTTAAGTCTGATTTTCCCTGCAAGAGTAATTTTTTTTTTTCTTATTCATTAATAATTTTTTGATTATATAAATATCTGATCCAGTCTTTATTTGCTTCATATTTGGTTATAGGATTACAAGCGTCATATTCAGTGTAGAACTAAATTCTGACTTTTTCGTAAGGAAATTTGTCTAATTTTCCTTTGGGCATTTTTTGACGGCCGAAGAGGAAAAAAGCGATAAAGGCAACTGTGAGAAATATGTTACTTATGCCGTAGCTGAGGAAATTGTAGATAAATTCGATTACGTTTTCGCTTCTTGTTATTCGAGAAGAGTATTGGAGGGCGCCGAGGATGTAGATTATGGGGACCAGTTCTAGGGAATTTATTACTGATTTTATCACTTTTTCGTTGATGCTGTGGGGCTGGGACTGGATTCTTAGCAGCTGGTATTTGTCGATCCAGTAGTTTAGGAATAAACCGGTTAAGCCGAATAAGATTCCGACGGGGGCGACGGTTGCGTACCTTTGTTTTTTGATTTTAATTTTTATTTTATGATTATAAAAAATATAAATTTTTTTAGTGCATATAAGAGATTAGGATTAAATTTAGAAATTAAAAGAAAAAAATTAAAAAATAATATGAATATGAATTAGAAATATTAATAAAAAAATAGTATTTTAAGAAATTTATATGGTTTTTTAAATTTATTTATTTTAATTAATTTTTTTTTTATTTATTTTTTATTTTTTTTACCAAGCACTCAAAAATAAGGTTCTTGCTATGAATGCGTAGGAGTCTGCTATGTCTATTATATAATCTTCACAGATTTGATGGGCTTCGTATTATGTGTAGGGGTTTTCTTCTTTTTTGAATTTATTCATTTGTCTTCTCATAAATCTTATTTTAAATTTGAATTTTAAGTTAAAATATTTTGAAATTTAGATTTATTGTTTTTAAAAAATTAAATTTACATTTTAATTGCTATATCTATTTCAAATATTTTGGAAAGAGGAGTTGAGAATGAAGAACCTAATAAAATAAAGTGTATATCCTATATTAATAAAGCTCTTGTGTCATCTTATGAGTCAAATATACCGTGGACAATATAAGGGCTATAAATTTAAAGCCATTATAATTTTCAAAAATTAAGATAATTTTAATATTTATTTTTAAAAAAGATTTTTTTATTACATAAAAGCTGAGTTTGCAAAGTAAAGGAAGATATATCTATTAATATAAGCTGAATATAGTTTAGTAATTGAGTCGAATTTCATTAATTTGGTAAATTGGAAAACTAGCAGTCTCAATAAGACATTTATTACTACAACAACTAGAGAAAGTAGAATGGCATTAATTTTTACTATAAAATCATTAACTTCTAGACTTTCTTTTTTATAAGGATAAACATATTTCATGATCCAAAATTGAATACTAAATGAAATTGATAATAAAGCTAAAGAGCCGAAAATCATGATACAATTGTTAATTAAAACAGATAATTATTAAAATTCTACATTTTCCCAAATTATATCTGTTGGTGCCCCAGGTTATTCAATAATCTAAGTATAATTTTAAAAATTAGAATGAAAAAATATTTTTAAATATATTAAGTATTAACAATATGAAGGAAATAAGGAGATATATTATGAAATAAATATTAAAATTATTTTTTATTCTTGTGTTAAAAAAAATTTGCCTAAATTTATGTATATATATATATGTTTTACAATTATATTTTATTTGATGAATACATTTATAATTTATTTTCTGATTTTATTTTAACCCCAAAATAAAAATAATAAAAACAGGCCTACTTTAATTATTTTATTTTTTTAAATTTTTTCCCAATTTTCAGCCCAAATTATAATACTGAAATAATTAAATAAATAACTTAAATAACAAAATAATTAAATAGCTAAAAAAGCTTGAATTAACAGAGAGTTTATAATAAAAGAAATTAACGGAAATGAAGTTAAATAATTGATTTAAAATAAAACTAATGAATTCCAAAAAATATAAAAACAACTTAAAAAACTAGAAAAATTTCTAATTTAAATAAATAATTAAATAAATAAGATAAAATGATATGTTAAATTGAAAGCAAATTTATTAAATATATAATAGCCAAAGGGAAAATAAATTTATTTAAATATCAAACTAAAACAATAAATTTTATTTTCATAATCTTTATATTTACATAATATTTTTATTTTTTTTTTTATATTTTATTTTAATATTCTAATTTTTAATTTTTATTTTATATTAATTTATTTTTTTATTTACATTATATATTAATTTATTTTTACCATAGTTTTATTTTTATACTTCATATAGGGGTTTTTGAACCAGGAGAAGAAGAGGAACTGGAACTGTCTAAGTGCGGAGACTCCCCAGACATCTAGAATACACCTAACAGGCATTTAATTTTGGAAGGAAAGGAAGACAGTGCCTAGGAATTTGGAATTGGTGGGTTTTTGAATTTCTTTTTGGAATTCGTGCAGTCGGTCGTCTATTACCTTGAGTTGGTGCTGAAGCGCTTTTGTGTTTTGTTCTATTCTGTTGATTTCTATGCGGTTTTCTTCTGTTTGTGTTTGTGATTGTTATTGGGAGTTTGCTTTGAGGGTTTTTAGTTTGAGTTGGTAGATTTTGAGTTTTTTGAGGTTTTCTAGTTTGTTGTTGAAGGAGTCGGTGTAGTCGGAGATGTCGTAGGCGAAGTTGACTTTTACTATTTTTTCTTGGGTTATTTCTTCGAAGTAGGTTTTTATTTCTTGGGGCTGGGTGTTTCGGGGCAGGTTTTTGATGCAGATTGTGTAGTGGATGGGGGAGATGAAGTTGTCGTTGTATTCGAAGATGTCTTCGAAAATGAAGGGCTTCATGTAGATTATTATGACCATGAGAACTAGGCCTACGAAGATATTTTAGTATGTTTATTTGCTGATTTATTCTTCTAGATGGTTTAGGTCTAGAACGGGGATGAACAAAAAAGTTACACAGTTTGAACTTTCTTCTTCACAGTAGAAATTTGTTATTAAATAGGTGAAACTGCCCCCGATTATTAATAGAATTATAATAATTAGGGAAAAATATTTTGTTAGTCTGAAAAACAAACTGTAGCCACTTCCTAAAAATGCTAAATCTTTTTCAATACAATTTAAAGGTATCAATTCTTTATCTGCTATACTATTACAACAGGGACAAATATTTACTGAGTGGGCTTTAAATAATTAATATAAAAATAAATTTATTATACTAAAATTTTAAAAATTAAAAAATCAAAATATTAAGATTTTATAAAAATATAAATTAAACTAAAGTAGTTGATAGGTCATTTTTTTAAATATTTTTCAAAATTAAAATTTATTTTTTTAAATTAAAAAGAATAGAAATTAATGAAAATAAAAGAGTATAATTATATTTAAATTTATAAATTAAATTAATTTAATTAATTAAAAATGTTTTAGTTTAATTTATTTTATTTTATTTAAATTAAATTAATTATTTTTTTTTACGTTTTTTGGTTCCAACTCTTCTTGCTTACCTGTGCAATTCCACAAGTTCCCAGTCGGGCGGCTGTCTAAAAGGGTCATACCTATTGATTCTGTCTGTGATTTATTTATCTTCCATTTATTCGAAATTATTATATATAGATTTTTTTATATAAGAACTGGATTTATTTAGATTATTGTTAAATTATTCGTTTTCGTTTAAATTTTGGTTTTCGCTTTGAAAATGTTGGGAATTTTGGAGAAGATTTTGAGATTTGTTAAGGTTTTAAGAGTGTGTGAAATCTGGTTCTTGGGGTTTGTTTTGCGAATTTTTTCGAGAGAAAATGAAGGAATTTTTTTATTTTTTTTCTTCTTCTATTTGTTGTATTTCTATTGAGTGTATACGTTTTAGAAATGTTTGATAATTTTTGTTGATGAGGGGGTCGTGCTGCATTTATGTTGTGATTTGTTTTTTTGGGGGTTTTGGTGTTAGGGGTTTGTGGCGAGTTTTTTTTGTTGTTGATGTTTTTTATGAGTATTTGTTTGTTTTTATTTTGTTTTATTTTATTTTATTATTGGTTTTGAAATTGTAAAAAAAATTAATTGATTATAGATAGATTAGTGGAAATTTGTAATTTAATATTTTAGAAGAAAATAATTTTTAATTGAAAAATTAAATAGAATAAGAAATATTTATGTTTTTTTTTATATTAGTAAAGATGAATATTTTTATTCCGTATTTTTAAATTTAAAAAAAAAACTAAATAATTAATTATTGGCTTAAAAATTTTTAATTTTAAATTTTTTTAATATACTAATAATCTACTAATAATATTAATAAAAACTAAAATTATTTTTTATTAAATATTAATTATTTGACATTAAAAAATAGATTATATTAGTATCATTTTTTATTTATAAATTAGGCGGAATTTTAGAATAATCAATAATTTTAAAATATAATAGTGAGATTATAAAATTATTATAAATAAAATAAACTAAATAAATGATAAAAAAAATTAAGCAAAAGGAGGAATAGAGCTATTAAGAAGCTATTAAGGAAAATAAATAAAAATTTGAAAAATATGTGAATAATTTGGCTGCATTGTAAATAAAATTTTTAGAAATAATTATGAAAGAAGTAAATGCAGAAGAAGAAGTGGATTTTTAAAATGGTTTTTAAAATTAATAAGAATAAACAAAATAGTTAGAAATTCAACTAAAATAAAGTTTAGAACAAGAAGAATTTATAATAAATGTGGAAAAGGGAGAATTTAGTTAAAGTTATAAATATTATGCTAAGATTTATTTTGTGATGAAATAAATAGACATAGATACATATATAGGGTTTATTGATTAGGAAAATTTGTAAAAATATGATAAAATTTTAAAATAAATTAGAACTTTTAAGCAGAAGTATTTTGAAAATTAGCCTTAATAATAAGATGAATAAATTTAAAAATAAAATGAGATTTAGGGCGATAACTTTTAGAAATTTTAAAATTTATTTGATGATTATCGTAATATAATAAATAAATAAATTAAAGTTTAAAAGTAAGAAAATAATGAAAACGAAAATTAGCAATAACAATAATTGGATAATAATATAGAATAAGAAGGAGAATAATTGATAAAGTACAAAGCGATTCCCTATAATAATTATAGATTAAATAATTTATAACAGTTTTTAGACAGTTGATTTTTTTTATAAAATAAATTATATCATTAAATATATATTTTAACATAAATAATATTTATAATAAATTTATATAAAACTAATTTATAAAGTAAGATTTGATAAAATATTAAAAATACAAATTAATTATTTTTTTATAGAAATAATTTTAAATAAATAAAAAATTATATAAATATATAAATTTATAAAATTAATTAAATATACTTAAATATATGTAAATATTTATTTTTATAAAATTATTTTTGTTTAAATTTTATCCAAACATTTTTTTTAATATAATAAAGTACAAATATTTATATAAACATTTTACTTATATAAAAATAATATATTATAAATTTTTTTAAACATTTTTTTAAATATAATTATCAAAATTCTTTTAAATTGGTGCTTTTAAAAATCTGTTATTTGAGTATTTATTATTATTTATGAGGACTTGGGAATTCCTAAACTTAGGTTTACTGATTAATAGTGTCCATAAAGCAATAATTTTCTTCTGTGAATTATTTTAGCAATTTGGGAGGAGAATTTAGGTTTAAACTGTATTCTGAGCTAAAATTGATTTCTGAACCGTAAATTGAAAATTATTAGTTATTATTGATAATATTGATATTATTTTAATTAATATTATTTTAATTATTATTTTAATTAATATTATTTTAATTTTTATTGTTGCTGATAAGACAGTCTAAATTGGATTCGTTAATTTTTTTTTAGTTGGAGTCGAAAATGATGTTTTTGTAGTATTTGAAGTGTTTTTGGTTGTTTGGGTTTTTTAGTTTTTGGGAAATAGTGAGGGGAAATTTGTCTAGGGGTATTTTGTGGCTGAAACTTGATTTTTTTAGAAGGATACTTGTATTTTTGTTTAGGTATTCTGTGGGGAGGGTTTCTTGGGTGGAAGAGTTTCGTTTTTTGGGAAATATTAGGTGGGTTTTGCTTTCTGCGAGTTTTTGGGTTTGGTATTCGATTTTGCCGGCTTGTTTTCCGATTTTGAATATTAGATTTTAGTTTTTTTTGTATTTTTTTTATTTTGAGAGTTGTTCTAGGTATTGGTAGTCTAGTATGTTATTTACTGCTTGAAAGTTTTAGGAAAATAAGTCTTGAATGATTTTGTTATTGTGGGCGTTGTAGAATATAAATTCGTTGCTAAAATATTTATTTTAATAAATATTTTTGACTGTTTTGTATTTATTGAATTAAAATTTAAGTTTTTTCCAATTATTTCTAGATCTTTGTTTTTTAATGTTATTTTTCTTAATAATTCTGGTAAGAAATTTGAAGCATTTATATTTTATTTACATTTGATATATAAAAGTTTTCAATTACCATATGTAATATAAAAACAGTTGTTTAATAACTTTCAAATAAAAATAGTATTAAGAGGCTAGTAATAAAATACAAATCAGTATTTTTTCTAATTTTTCGTATTATTAATTTTAATTTTATTGCTCTTTATAAATTTCATTCATTGTAATAGATAAGAAAATTGATCCCATAAGAATTATAATCGATATTTTTGCCAATTCATTTAGATTTTTATCAATATAAGGCTTGCAAATTGCTAAAAACATAAAAAGCAAAAACAAAATAGCAAATATTATAATATTGCTTACTAAAAGATCATTTAAGTACGTATGCATAAATATTACAACTAATTTCTATTTTAATATAAAATAATAATAAAAATTTTTATAATTTTTATATAATAAAAAGTTATATTTATAAATGATAAAAATATTAATTAAAGTCTTTATTTTTTTACCAATTATACAATTAAGAGATCATAATAATAAAATTTTTATTTGTAGTCCAAATATAAATAACCATAGCTATATTTATATTGTAATAACTTTCTTTTTAATGGATTTTTAATTTTCTTATAAGTTATTACAGGAAATATGATAGCAGAAAAACATAATTAAATCAAATTCAAAGGTATAATAATTTTTTTGAAAAATTAGGAATCACAATTTATGTTATAATCTTTTGACGAGTAGTACTAAGACCCTATTTTTTCACATTTTAAGAATGAAAAATTATTTCTTGTAATATTTCCTTATATTATAATAATTATTACTAATAATAAGCAGATGACTTGATTTTTTAATGTGTTTCTAAATTTGAATTGGTTTTTATAACATAAATATAAGGATAAAACTAGGTAAACAATTACAAATGTAAGTTCTAAAATTATTTTTTCATAAAATTAAATGTATTTGTAGTCAATTGTGTTATCATAACTTAAAATTAAACAAATTACAGGAAAAAAGAAGTTTCTCTGAGGGTTGACTGTTAAAAAAGTATATATAGTATAAATTAAACTAACTTTTTAAAATGTATTTAATATTTTTTTACATGAGAATTTTATATTTTCAAAAAAAGAGAAATTATTGAAATTTTAGGTAACTAATAAAGGAGCTATTTCTATATGTAAAATCAATATTTTCCAAATCGCATGATTTGTAAATTTTATAGTAAATGACGGTTTTTTATAAACTTTATTTAAAAATTACATTCCAATGGTTGATTGAACACTTTATTGTATTTTTTTGACAGAAAAAATGATAATATAAGAATAAGTTACTATAAAGAATGAAAAGGCTGTAATAGTAAAAAAGAGGGAGTTACATTTTGTACAATTATCTGCATAATCTTTATTGTACTAATTTTAATATTAACATTAATCGCATAAAACTCCTGTATAACCTTCAGCGCAGGTATCATTTCCCAAACATTATGATTAATCATTTTTACACTATATATATTCGTAAGTGTCTTAATTTTCTCGCCAATATCCCTAGTTAAAAAAATTCAAATTTTATTTAATTTTTTATTTAAAAATATTATAAATTATATCTTTACTTTATTTTAATTTTATTAATATAGTTTAAAGTTTTAATTATATATTATATTTATTATTTTTTACTTTTTAAGGGTAGTTTTTTTAATATTGACCTGGACAAACTGTGTTTTCGTAGCATTTGACGCAGTTATATATACTTTCATCGGTTCTTATTAGATTTTATTAACATAAGTCATAATGAAAATTATCTTTAGATATTCTGAATTCATTTTAAACGTAATTTTATATGATACTAATATAAAAAAAGTTAAAAAATATATTAAAAATTTTGTTAATTTATTTGAACATAAAATTAATATTACCTATTTTCGGGATAGTAAATTAATTTGTTATTTTTTTCTTCAATAATTAGTTTATTTTTTAAATTTTAATTTGGACCCAAATATCTTATTAGGCCTAAATAACCATGGTCATTTTATATAGTAACATTCTGAAATTATTTAATATCAATTTAATCTTTATTATTTGATAATATACATAGAGATGTTCCAGATAATGCTTTATTTCCATCAAATTCTAAATTTTCAAAAATTAGTTTTACATCCTTATCTTGGGCTTCTATAAAAATACCTCCCCCCTATATTATTATTTAATTATTTATATGATAATTATAAAAAATTTAAAATAATATTTATAATGTAAAATATGAAATTAAATTTAATTTGGATTACATGTGAAATTAGGTAATCTGGTAGTAATGATAAATCAAAATCGTTGACACCTTTATTTACATAAACCTAATTTTATTGAAACTTTGAATTGTATACATTTATTTTTGAAGCGTCCTTTATGTAAATTGCACCTCCATATTGTGTTGCCTTATTTTTAATGAAAGTGGAATTTGTTATATTCATTAATTAAATATCATTAGAATATACCCCTGCTCCAAAATTTTATTAATATTTGTGACTTATACATGTATTTTCTATAATATTTGAGTTTACTATACTTATTTATATCAATTATAAAATAAAAATGCCCTAATAAAATAAAATTTAACTAATTAATTATATATTATTAAATTTTAATAAAAATTATAAAATTACTCCTCCTTAAACAAGAGCTTGATTATTTTAAATTTATGTTTAATCCATAGTAAAGTTATCTAATTAAAACATATATATAGCACCACCATAAAATGCTGTATTATTTAATATTGTATTAGACTATAAAATAAGTTATTAGCTATCTTAAATACATATAAGACCCCCATTTTAATTTACATAATTTTATTCAGCTAATGAATTTAAAATTAAAGTTTTCATTGTAAATTAGATAAATATTGCGCCTCCTTTGATTTCACTTGAATTATTAATAAATTTACAATTTTCTAAACTTATTATATTAATACCATCGATTTGACTAGAGTGTTAAAAAAATAGTATTAATTTTTTATATATGATAAATATATATTTAAATTTGTATGTAATATTTATTGAAAGTAATTTTTTTTAAGATTAAAATTGGTTTTAAAATTTGTTACATAGCGCCTCCTTTTTCAAATGCATAGTTATTTTCAAAATGTAAATCTTTAAAGAATATATACTAAGTTATTTCTTCAGTGGAGTAGTCTATAATTGATATTGAGCCACCCTCAATAGATTAATTATCGATAAAAATACAATTTTCTACCGTATAATTATAATTTGCTAAAGATCCAATTGCTCCCCCTTCATTTTTCGAATAATTATACTAAAATTTATTATTAATTATTTGGGTATCGTAACAAAGTTCTTAGGTCATACCGCCGCCTACTTGAAGGGCAAAATTTTTATAAAATAGATTATTTTTTATTGTTATGTATTCTGAAATGAAAATATTTAGTCCTGCTCCCAAATAGGCAATATTTTCGATGAATTAATTATTAATAATTTAAATATAAAATGAAGCAATAACAGCGATTCCTGCGCCGTTATTTTCGATTTCATTTTAAACAAAAAAGCTGTTAATAATTTTTAAGTCATATAAATATAGTGCATATATGCCAGCTCCTTGAATTTAAGAATAACAAGAATTCGCAGTAAAATTATCAATAAGAACATTTTCATTTAAGTCCATATAAAGAGCACTTCCTACCGAATTATATGAGTAACTTTTATAGAATATTACATTTTATATGGTAATATTTTAAGATTTATTAATTTCTAAAGAGCTACCATAATTTAGGACATTGTCAGTAAAATTTAAGGCGTTTAAAATTATGTTATAAGAATTGTATATGTGGATTATTGACTGTAGTTTTTCTTAGTGTACTTGGGTTATTGTTAGGTTGAAAAGGCTTATGTTACTTGAATTTATTATTAGGAGGGCTATACAGGTTTCAGAGAAGGTTAGGTTTTGGATTTGTAGGTTTTGGATGCTGTTTATTATGAATGGACGTTGTAGGTTATAGATTTCTAGGTCATGGGTGTGTTCTCCTGGGTGAGTTTATTTTATATTTGTGTTTTTGAGAGTGAAATTGTTTATATTTGTTATGTATATTAGGCTTTCGTCTATTTTGTTTTGAATTGTATTGTTTTTTAATTAAAGCTTGTTTATATTTAAGTATTGGATATTGTCTATTTTTAAAATTTGAGTTTAGAATTGTAAGTCTTCAAAAATAATATTATTTATATTTAGATGGTTTATATTTTTTAGGTTTATACTGTAGAATTTATTTGTGTTTTAGTTGGCATCAAAAAGTAATTTTAATTTTAAATTGTTTAATTCTACATTCTCTTTTATATTACTAATTGTAAACTCTTTTAAACAAGAAAATATTAAAGTTTGATTTAATATTCTATCTATATTTTATTCAGAATTTAATATTAATTCATTTTCTAATTAGACCGGAGATATTTACAAACTATGAATACAATTACCATTTATTAAAAGTTTTTCCATGTTATTTTCCGTTTGATAGATATGATCATTTATTTTTGAAATCGTAAAATAGATTTTCATATCTAACATTTCATTTGAATATTATGTACAGTTTATTTGTTAAAAATAAAACTCAGTTTAATTTTCCAATATAATGTAAGTTTAATTTTCCTATTATGTTTACAAATTATTTGGTACAGTCAAAGTATTTTAAAATTATTTTGAAGTAAGATAAATATTAAATTAATACGCATTCAGTAGATTTACAGCATAACAAATTACTAGCAACAAATAACAATTTTCCAATAAAATGCCTATAAATAATAAAAATAAAAATGAAAAAAAATAATATATTTCTACTTTTTAATTCAAAGAATGAATTAATATATAAAAATTTTAAAAATAAACAAAATTAATAGATAAAAATATATTATTAAATATTTACAACCTAAAATTGAAGTAACATTTTTATTTTTAAATATAAATAATTATTCATTTTTAATTCATATTTTTTATTCCAATAAATGTAGTATATTTAAAAATTATTTATAATATTATATAAAAAATAAGGTATTACTTAATGGTTATATAAGTTTCAGAGTAGATTTTGTTTTTCTCATTGCAGTTTTTTATTAATTATTTTTTAAAATATGTAATGTTATCAAATAATTTATTTTTGTTTATTTTTTTATTTATTCTTAATATATATATTTTTTAATAATATTTTACAAAAATATAAATATATTAATGCAATACTCAAAAAAAGCCTTTATTTCTAAACAAATATTAATTATTAAATTAAAAAATACTATAAATTAATATAAATATACTGAAAAAAAAAAATTATTATCTCATATTACTAATATTTATTTAATTATTTAGAAAATAAATTTTTTATAATTTTTATATAAAATTTATATAGTATTTACAGATATATACATATATACGGTAAAATATAAGATATTTAATTATTTTATATAAATAGAATTCAATATTAAAAATTATTATTATTTTTTAAATATTTTTATTTTTACTTTTGTTTTTAAAATAATTTTTAGTCATAATAATTTTAAATATATTAATCTATTGGAATACCATCTACTTTGGGGGAAATTCCTTTACTTATCTATTCCATAATATTATTGTATACTTAATTAATCTATTATTAAATTTTTAATTCACCACTTTTTTTATGTAAGGTCATAATTTTTTTTTAGAATTAAGTTATTAATTCTGGACAGTTACAAAATTTATCATGTTATTTTGAATTATTCATATTTTAATTATTTTCAATTTGGGAATCATAAAAATTAGTTAGTTTTTCTGTGAAATTTTCATCTATTAAGGAAATTTCAAATACAGTTAAACTGTCTTTTTTAACACATATAGCATCATACCTGTAGTTTTTTTATCTCTATTATAAATTACTGTTATAGTGTAAAAAAGTCATATTTTCATTAAATTCGTAAACTATTTATGCAAAATTTTAATTATATTTAATTTATGCCTCTTTTTTAATTTTTTATAAGTCTAGTTAATTTTTTATTATTTACCTATTTTAAAATTGAATATTTAAATATAAATGTGTTATTTATTGTGGATTAGCATTTTAAAATTAAAATTAATATTATACTCTAGCTATTTTTTGGAAGGTATAACAAAGGTTTAATCTTCTTATATTTGGGATTAGGTTTATGGTTTTTTTCTACTTTTATTGTTATTTAATATCATAAAGAGTTTTTGAATACTTTTTAATATTATATTATTTTTTTTATTTTTTTTTTTATTTTATGTGAGATCTTACTATTCAATTTATTTCAATTAAATGATTTTTTTTTCTGATAAAACCTTATATAAATTGTCTTATAAAGATATTCTCCTAAAATCCTGAAATAATAAAATCATAAGAGTTATAACATAAATTCTTTATTTATTATCCCATTTAATATGATATTTATATAACTAATATAAAGGAATTTCTAAATAAAAATGGTTGTTTATCCTATATAAAGATATTATTATCTATATATTAGATGATGTAAAGTAATTAGTAATAAATGAATAATATTTTTTTGTTTTTTTTTATATTTTTTGTTTCAGCCAATTTGGCGTGAGTATATAAGAGTATTTAGGAAATAAAAAATTATTCAGGTTATAAACAGAAAGATCCCAAAATCATAAATATTTAATTAATGAAATTAAACTAAAATTATTATAGTTACAAATCAAGATAACCCTAAGTATTATTATAAAATACTAGAATAATTGAATTAATTTTTCCTTTTTACTTGATATTAAATTAAATTGTAATTTTTAATTTTTTCTATTTACTACATTATTATAATTTAATTTGGATTAACTGAATTTTTTTTAAATTAAAATTATTCTGATAAAAACTTAATGATTAATATTTTCAATTTGTCTTAGTATTTTTGATTAAATATATAGTATTTGAAATTATATATATACAATTTTTATTAATATAATAAAATTAAAAAATTTTTCTAATATAGATATCAATAAAATTTGATTATTGGTTGTTTAAATAATAATTATCACATCTCAATTTGTAATAATTGTTTATTATTTTGAGCGAAATAAATTATTTTTATTATTATAGAATTTTTTTTTTTCTTAAAGTTCAGAGTTATCTACTATTATTTACAAATCTTACTTTTTTTATTAATAATTTTAGATATAAGTATAATTTGAATTTCCTATATAAAATTCACTTAATTTTTTAATGGAGCTTTATATATTTTTTTAATTTCGAATTTTTTTTATTGTGACAATGTTTTTTATAAGTTGTTTTGTTTTTTCATAGCATGGACAGTGAGCACTATGAAATTAATTATCAAATAATTTCAAATATTAATCATAAAATTTTTTATCAGTAGGATCAAAAGTTACTGTTGATTTTTTATCACCATAATCATTTTATAACACCCTTATAATATTATAACCATGTTTTGTTGGATTGAATAAATATATTTCATCTTTATGGAATTAGTTTATTTTGTCACAATAATTTATAATCTATTTTCTTATATATTTATAATTGTCATAATAAATTATATGATACTCTTTTGTAATTTGCTGAATATCTTTGTCTTTTTATTTTTACATTACTTTTCTAATTAATTTTTTAAATATGTTATTTTGAAACTTATTATATACTAATAAATATTATAATTAAGATAAAAAATAAACTTATCAATTATTATCATATTTACTGAAATTATTTTTTCGTTATCTGTTTTGATTATTATATATTGATGGATTTATCTAGTATATTTAATGGAATTCCTTACCAAGTTTATTACTTATTTTCCATTTTTAAATAACTTTTGAATTAAGAATATAATTTATTTTATTTTTAATTGTTTAATTTTTATTTTATTTTTTAAAAAATAAACTTAAGCAGATTTTATCAGAATAAAAAAAACTTAGTAAATTTCCCATACAAAAATAATAAAAGATTTAATTAAGTAAATTAATATAATATAATTTTTATTATTCATATAAATCAATAATTAACTGTATTTAAATAAAAATCCTATAACTTAGCAAACTAATTTCTGTCAATTGTGAAGGTAAAAGGTTTAAACTGTTATTATATCTTCTTAATTTATGCTATTCGTTTTTCAATTTAAATTTTATTACTATCTATTATTATTTAATAAAATTATTTCTTATTAAAATTCTAGTATTAATTAAATAAATTAATTAGTTTATTGTTAATGATTGATTTTTTAATTAAAATTCTATATAGGAATTAAATATATTTTTAAATGTATTATTTATGCTCATAAAGGATAAATGATTATTATGGTTAGTAAAATTTGCCAATTTGATAATTAAATGCTTAATTTCCGAATACATATTTATTTCTAAATTATAATATTAATATTTTATTTTTATGGGATCTTATTTAAGTTATTAAAATTAAGTTTCTAGTAGTAAATTTAGTAAGGGCATATTTTTTTTGTAAAATTTTCTTATTTAAACGGTATTTTCCAACAAACTTTATTAATATTTGAATCGTTAATATATTTAAAGTAAATTTAAGAACTATGGGATAATATATTCATTATAATTCTATGGAAATTTTTAATCATGTCCCACAATACTTATTTATATTTTTTTTAAATTCACTATACAAGAATTTAGTTCTTAATAAGCCATAAATGGTAAGGAATATGTAATTTTATTAAATTATTAATTGAAATTATTACTATAATATACATTTGATTCTATTTATAATTGGAACTTTTAGTCATATATGTTCTAGAATTTTATTAATTTCTCTGTTAAATTGTTCGTTTTCTAATTAATGTAAGTATATAATACATAACTTATATATATTTTATTAGGATTTTAATTATGATTTAGACATAATATATATTTATTAAAATCTTGAATTTAAGAATTTTTAGGCTCTATAACTTAACAGAAATTATATGTATTGATTGTTATCAAACTGAGTAAATTAAAATACGTCATGCTTATCAAATGAAATATATAGTGGATAATTTTGAATTTAATTATAAGTTATTATTTTTATTGTTTTTATTAAAAATATTTTATTAAATTATTTAATAAATGTTAATATTTCGAAACTTAAAGAAATTGTAAATATAATTTATCAAATATAAGGATATTTTCAAAATAATAATTAACTGGTAAATTTGAGATAATTTCTTTTTAATTTTACTTCATTTTATAAGCTAAATCTTATTAATTTTAATAATTTGTGTTGATATTAGTTTTTTATGATAGTGAAATGAGTTTTTCTAAATCAATTTATTCTTTATCATATTCAAAATATTTTTATTATTATAGATAGCGCTATATAAAAAAGAAGTTATTTTCATTATTCGCTATGATAGAATTAAGAAAAATTTCACTTAATTTGTTATTATTTTAAGTGTAGCTTATAAATTATTTTGAAATAAATTTTTTAAATTATTAGAAACTTTAAGAATTTTCAAAATCTTATATGTTGGATTAGATATTTTAATAACATCTTAAAAAATTGCGATATTAATATTCTGATTACTTTTAGAGTTTATTGGAAATTTTTTAAAAAAATTTTAAAGGTAAAATTTCTATTAAATAGAAGATTTTTATAGTTTATTTTTCACTATTTTTGGGTGTGAATTAAAATTTTGATAAATTTTGCGGGTTTATTTGTTAATTAATCAAATAATAATATTTAAAATTTGATTCAATAAGAATATTTTTTTATTTATCTTGTAATTTTATATAGTAAACTTTCAGTTTGTTTAAAGCCAATAAAGGTTTCCCGCACTTATAATACATAAGACCTAAAATTAAGTTTGTATTTATCTAATAATTGTTTTCCTATCTTTATTTTAAATTCTATTAATTACATACATTATTTTAATCTTTTATTAATATATCTTTATAAATGGGTATCCAGTGTTACTCTATTTTGTCTTATAAATAGTATTAAAAGTATTATATTATTTAATAATAATAAACTTGAAAATGGTCTAATTTGATTAAATTTTCAAATAAATTTTTTAAGACATACACAACTATATCTTCATTAAATTGTTATTGAACAGTGTCTCGATCGATTATATATATAAGTAATTATTTAAGAAACTAAAAGAAAAAAGGGTTTTTATACTTAATATCAAAGCAAAAGTCAAAATACTTATTTTGTAATTATTTATTTTCCATAATTTAAAAGAAATATTTGTAAGAACAAATTTTGACCAATTTTGTGTTATTAAAATTAAATTTAAGATTTTTTAAATCTTTAAATTTATTTATAGAATTTAAATCTTAAATATTTTGAACCGTATTATCAAAAATTTCTGATTTTTATTGGGATTACTAATATTTTTAAATTTGAAATAGAATGTGATAAGGGTGAAATATTTATTTTATGATTTATTTTTAAAGATTTTCTAAGTTATTTTCGTTTTTTAATCCAATCAGATAATAAAATTCCATCAGAATATCTGTCATTTAAAAATCCAAGGTATTTTATTTGTAATAAGAATCAATTAAATTGAGTAATTTTTGAAATTTATCATATAAAAAATCTTTAATTAATATAAAAAAAGATTTGAATAAAATCATTATTAATTTTTTAATTTATTTGATTATAAAAAATTCTATCTACCTTAAAGGATTCTTTTTTCTTATAAAGATAATTTTCCATGTATATTTATATATGTCACATTTTAAAGCTAAACTTTTAAAATTTTGTCTAATTATATTTTATTTAAGATTTCGATTTATTATTTGTACATATAAAATATAATATTTTTGGTTAATTTTTTTTTTTCAAATAATTTTTTTATAAAAATAAAATTTCTTCAAAACTACTATCATAAATAGTATTGAATTAATATAATAATTAAAAAATAGTTAAATTTTGATTTAAATAAATAATTTCAATTATTGCGCCAAATACAAATTTATAATAAAAGATATAAAAAAAATAATTTAGTACAGTTGTTTTCCGAATTCTGAATTTTAGATTTATTTTCACATTTTAGAGATTTTAAATATTGTCTTTTATGCAAATTTAATTATAAAAATTGATTTGTTGTTTTTTCTCAATAATTATTTCTTCATGTAAAATTAATGAAATTTGATTTTCGGAATGCCTCTGAAAATTAATTATATAAATAACACATTAAATGGGACAATAAATAAAAATTATATGCAAAAGCTCTATTTTTTTTTTTTTTCATAATTCGGAAAACTACTGTAAGATTATTTTTATCAATTAATTTGAAAAATAGACTTAAGAATTAGTTCAAATTTTAAAATTCGAATTTTTTTTTTATATTAAGCTTTTATATTATATTTTAATAATTTTAGTAGAAAATTTTATTTTTTAAATTAATATCAGTATGGTTATTATAAAGTAGTAGGATATGGATGAATCTTGTAAGACTTTATTTATATCCATATGTTTAAAATGATTAAAACTTTTGGTTTTAATAATTTACAAATATTGTTTATTACTAAATATATTTAAGAATAGTAAATTTTAGATATATTAATAGTAATTTACTTTTGTTCTATTTAAGTGAAGTATAAAATTTCTATTGTTTAATTTTTATATATAAATAAAAATATTTAATATGTGATAATAGAAAAGTAAATTAGTTTAACAATATCAATTATATTAATCGGAGAAGAAAATATGATTTTAATAAATGATTATAAAATTTTTGTATTTGAAAATTTAGAAACTTGAATATTATCTATCAATATAGTAAATTTAATAAGCTATTTTAATTTAAAGATAAATCGTAATAAAAACAATTAAAGGTTTAAATTGAGCAAGAAATGCTATTTTAATGTTAAGATTTAATATGAAAAAAGAAAAATGAGTTATAAAGAAGAAATTGACGAGTATTTTGAATATTAATGGAATACTGTTTAAGTGATTGAAATAAAATATTAAAATAATTATTAATATTAATATAATATTAAACAAGTTTGTTTTATTTATATATATTTAATAAGTAAAATAAATAAAAAAAACAAAAACAAAAAAAAATAAAAAAGTGATTTTATTTAAATAATAGTAAGAAAATAAAAGAAAAAAAAAAAAAAAATTCTATAAACTAGAGAAATTTGAAAAATAAAGAAAGTCCGAAATTTTTTTAAGCAAAAGAAATAAAATAAAAAAATAAAATAAATAAAAATATATAGAAATGTCACACATTTAAGGTATTAGGAATTTAAGAGATTTATACTCAGCAAAATATTCTTCAGATAAAGAAGCAAATGGATAGACAGCGAGAATTAAATTGCCTGGTTTTAGTAATGCAAAGAATAAGTTTTAATTAAATAATTCGGGCGTTTAAAATAGTAGAAAAATAAGTAAGAGCAAAAATAGCATATAAAATAGCGGGCTATCTTAAACGCCTAAATTTAACACAGGTTTAATTAATTAGGGACATTTTTAATAGGGGGTTAATAATAATAATGGTATTAATTAATAAAATTTACTGATGACATCTTAGTTATAGGGAAAAGGGGTAAAAAATATTATATATATATATTAATAATGTATAGGTACAGGTGAATTTTTAATATTAAATATATTTATTGTATTTTTTGGGAATTATGGTTTGGAAAAAAATTTGGTATGAATTTTTGGGTTTTGTTTATTTTTTTTAAATGGGTGGGGTTTAATATTTTTATGGGAATTAGTTTTGTTTATTAGAGTCTTATTTTGTTTTTGTTTTTATTTTGGATTTAACTGTTTAAAGGAAGGAAATTTTATTTTTTTAAGATTATAATTAAAGTAGGTATATTAATAGAAAGGATGGAAAAAGTGGGAAAATTATTATTATTAAATTAAAAATAGCTTATTTTATTAGATTATTTAAAATATTAGAAAAAACTTTTGATATTAATTATAAGATTTATAGCAATAATAATAAGTTTTATTTTATTTATTTATGCTTTTTTTAATTACTTTTAAATTGAAGGGTATAATTAAAAGTCAAAATAAAATTTAAATTTAAATTTAATATTTATATATACATAAATAGGCCTCTTAAAGTAATTATGTTAGCCCAAGAAGTGGAAATCAAATTTTACAAAGCAGAACTAATAGAAGAGAATATTAATCTATATTTACAAACGGGTATTTAAATAAAGCGAATAATAGTTTTTATAGGGTAAATAATTAAATTAAAATATATAAATATAATATAAATCTAAAGAACATATATTCTAGAAGATTTTAAATATTTTTAATTATTATTATAAATTTGTAAAAAAAAAATTATGGTTTAAAAATTTTTATATTTCAGTCAAAAATAAAATAAAATAAAATAATACTTTTAATTTTATAAGTAATTTTTGTAATTAATAGTTTGGATAGTAGAAAAATAATATTCGTTTAATTAAAAGCTTCGGCTTTTAAAAAAATATTATTATGTTAATTTATAAACAATAAAATTTTACCATTTTTGGATATTATATTATTTTTAAAAATTCGTTTCCAGTATTTAGATTTCAATAATTTTTCAGTAAATAATTAAAATATTAAGCTTTATTATATATTCAAAGGAAAACAAGAAAAAAAATGAATTAAGAAATGAAAAAAACTCAGTTAGTAAAGGAAATAGTTAATAGGGATCTTAGTAAAGTGTGGTAAATGCAAAATATGAAAGTGCAAACGTTTCAAGGAATTCTCCGTAAAGATCATTTATGAATTAAATTAATGCTTCTCATATTTTACACCAATAAGAATAAAGAAAAGCTTATTCATTACATTAATCTTAATAAATTAGTCCTTAATAACAATAGTAATAATTATTGATGTAATAACAATAAATTTAGTAATAACAATAATAATAATAATTATAATAATAGTAGTTAATATAAAAAAATTAGAATTAATAGGAAAAAGTATCTATGGAAAAATATAAAGGCTCTCCCTTTGTGAATTATGTTTTTAATGGGTAATAATAGAAATTTAATAAAATAAATAAATAAATAAAATAGAATTAAAAATTTATCATTTAATTTATTTATTTTATTTTTTAAACTAAATTTTTAAAATTAATTTTTTAAAGTTCACAAGTTGGTAAAAATAGTTAAGCAAGCAGAAATAATTTAAGCAATAATAACAATAATAATAGTGATGACGAATAAAAAAATAATATAAGCAACAATTAAAGTTAAAGGTCGTAAAATTAAATAAAAATAAGATAATAGAATGGTTCAATTCATTAGAGCATGAAATAGCCTGGAGCAAAAGACATATTAATTAAAAAAAATTAACAAGAATTGACAAAAAATGTTTCTTAATTTTCAGGTATTTTATATTTTAATTTTATAATTTTGATAGTAATAATTTTTTATTGTATAAAAAATATATTAAAACCTAAATAAATATAAGTATATAAATAAATATGATATAAATATTATAATTTTATTAATAGGAGTTGTTAATAAAAATTTCTTTAATTTTCATTATGTCGTTGGAAAAGGTGGATTTGGAAAAGTATGGAAAGTAAACTTAAAGAAATCAAAATAAATTTTTGCCATGAAAGAAATGTCTAAGGCTAAGTAAATTTTATTTATTTAAATATTTTTAATAATAAAAATTTTAAACATACAAATATTAAAAATATTATTAAAAATTTTTTTTTACTAGAATTATTACAAAAAGAAGTATAAATTCAGTTATGAGTGAGAGATAATTACTTAGTTAATTAAGACATCCGTAAATTACTTTAAATTATTTTTTTATATATTATAATTATATCTATAATTATGTATGTATTTTATATATTTATTAAGATTTTAAAATTAATAATAAAATAATTTATTATGTAAAGATTTTTGGTAAATATGGTATTTGCATTTTAAGATAGAGAAGCATTATATTTAGTTATGGATTTATTGACTGGTGGAGATTTAAGGTTCCATATTGGAAGACATAGAAGGTTTAATGAAGTTTAGACGAGTAAATTTTTATAATAAAAATTTAATTAATTAATTCTAATATATATATTTATATTTATATGATTTATTTTTTCTAAGGATTTTTTGTGGCTTGCATATTAATGTCATTAGAATATTTACATAATCATAATATTTTACACAGGGATTTAAAACCTGAAAATTTGGTTTTAGATGGAAATGGATATGTTAGGTTAACTGATTTAGGAATTGCTAGGGTTTGGAAACCTGAAAATTCACAAGACACTTCAGGAACCCCTGGGTATATGGCCCCTGAAGTTATGTGTAGATAAAATCATGGAATTGGTAAAAAAGAATTAAATTACTTATTATTATATTATTAATTTAATGAATTTTAATTAAATTATAAAAAAAATATGTAATTTTCATTAAAAAGTTAATTAAGTTTAATTTATTTTTATTTCTATTTTATTGAAAATTCTAAATTTTTTAATTATTAGGGGTAGATTATTTTGCATTAGGAGTAATTGGTTATGAATTTATGATGGGGAGAAGGCCTTATTTAGGAAGGAATAGAAAAGAAATTAGAGATTAAATTTTATCTAAATAGGTTTAAATTAAAAAGAGTGATATTCCTGAAGGCTGGTCATTAGAAGGAGCCGATTTTATAAATTAATTATTATAAAGAAAACCAGCAAAAAGATTAGGAGTTAACGGGCCTTCGGAGGTTAAAAATCATCCTTGGCTGAAAAATTTCCCTTGGTAAAAATTGTATAATAAAGAATTAGAAGCACCTTTTATACCATCTGTAATTTAAATATAATAAAATTATATATAGTTAACCATGTATAATGTAATAATTTATTTTTTAAATTTACATTTTTTATAGAATATAGAGGATAATTTTGATTATAGATAATAGATCACATAAGAAGGTAAAGATACCTAAGAAGAATTAATATAATAAAATGGACTATTGCTAAGAAGAAATAGTGTATAAAGTAAAAAATACTACAATAAATAGATAATATTATAGATATTTATTTAATGTCAAAATAAAATAATTATATAAAATTAAATACTTATTATTACTATAAATTAAATTAAATAAATATTAATATTTTGAATTTATAGATTTATTCAGCGGTTATAATTATGAGGGCCCTGTAAAGAAATTTGGAAATATAAATTCTACTTAAAGTACAAATAATACATAACATAGAACTAGTGACACAAGTAATATTAATTTATAAAGCTCTTAAAATACAAAAGAAAGTTTAAACACAGGAAATTAATTAAATTTAGGTGGAACATAAAATGTTTAATAGTAAATAATGATACAGAAAAATAGTTAATAAAATAAATAATAGAAGTAATAAAATGGGAATCATAATAATAATGGAAAGTTAGTTGGGAATAATAATTTTTTTTATAATACTTTCTCAAATAAATAATAATTAATTTAATAGTAACAGATGATTAAATAGAAATTAATATAAAAATAATCTTAAAAAGAAAATAATGCAAATTAAGATGTGGAAAACTGATTGTCTTATTTAAGTTAGTAAGGGTTAAATAAAAAGAATAAATTTATAAATTAAAATATTTATATAAATTAATATATATATATAATATTAAATATAATATATACTATTTTTTTTTCCAAATTAATGAATAAAATCAAATTATTAATATATTCATATATATACTAAATATATTATATAAAAGTTTAAACTTATCCAATAAAACTTTTTTATAGTTTAAATTTAATTTTCTATAATAAATTTATATTTAAAATAATTGCATTTTATTCAAATATATATGATTTTTTAAAGTCTAATAAAATCAATGGTATTTAAAAATTATAGATTAAATAAATATTTATTAATAATAAATAGTTTTTATTTTTTTTTATTGTTATAATTTTTTGAATAAAAGTTTTAGAAAATAAAAAAAACAATTTATTTAAAATAGGTTTAAATAAAAAATATAGTAATATTATTTGAATAAAATAAAAGTTTTTTATAATTTAAAAAATAGCAGTTAATAATTTCATATTAAAAATTAACCAAATTTATAATTAAAATGTAATCATATGGATCTTTAAAATCAGAAGACGGATAAATGTTCCCTTTTGTAAATAAAATAAATTTAATTGGTAGAGCAAATTAATGTTCCATAACTTTAAAGGTAAATATACAAAATTTATTTTATTAATATATATAAATTGACATAAAAATCAATGATAATTTCTCCTTAATTAATTTGTATAAGAATGTTAGGTGATAAAAAATTTTAAATTAAATAATATTTTAAATTTATTATTTTTTTATATGTATTAATTTAAAAAGCATCCTAGTGTGTCAAAAGAACACGCTATAATAGAATTTGACGGTAAAGGAAATGCAGTTTTAAAAGATTTAGAATCGCTAAATGGTATTTTTATTAATAATTAAAGAGTTACAAAAGGAAGTAATAGACCACTATAAGATTTGGATGTTATATAATTTGGGAAAGGTATATATATATTAACATTAACAAGTATATTAAAAATTTATTTTAAGTTTTTAAATAGATTTATTATTTGATAAATTTATTTGGTATTTTTATTATTATTTATATACCATTTCAATAAATATTAAATATTTAATTTTTTAAAATTTGATATAAAGATGTTAACAGGTTTTAATTTGTTTCTAATTAAACTGCTGTTAGTTAATATTAAGATAAATCTCAATTAAGAAGTAAAAGTGGGTATGGTGGAAATAGCAAAGATTTTAAAATTAGTGTTGCCGATTATGTAATGAAAGAGCCCGTAGGAAATACAAATAAAGTTTAAAATGGGAATTACAGTAAATATCATTTAAATTATTAGAATTTTTTATATTTAATGATTATATTATATTTGTTTTCTTTACTAAAATATTAGAATAAATTAATATATATAATTTAAGGATCATCTTTTACCAGTCAACCTTAATAATAATAGTCTAATTTAAATATGACTTAGGTATAAATTTAGGCTCAATAATAAGAGGAGAATTTGAGAAGGTAGATAGAAGATTAAAGTAAATAATAAGATGAAGATTCTAGACTTTTAGAGAAAATGGAATAAATGAAGCAAGAATTAAGTGAAAATAATTAAAAATTAAGTGAATAAATGATGTAAAAAGAAGAAGAAATATTAAAAGTAAAAAATGGTGCATAATAATGGATTTCTGAGAATAATTTATTAAGAGAAGAAAATAATAAAATGAAGGCTAAATTACACGCTTTGGAACTTTATTGTTCTGAACAGTAAAAAAGAATCGATAGATTAAATGATGATTCTTTAGAGTCTAGGAAAATGTTAGAAGAAGTATTTAAATAGGATTGGGGCAAAAAATTACATTAAAATTAAGTAATAACAATATAATTTTTAAATTTATATATAAAAGTTTAATAATTTAAGTTAAAAAAAATATTTTTTTTATTATATATTATATTATATGTTTTAAAAATTTAAATTATAATTTTTTTAAGTTAGAATTAGGAAACTTAAGAACTGTTTTGGTTTAAAAAGATGAGGAATTGGATTATTATAGAAAATAGCTGGCAGCCCATTTTTCTGCTTGTAAAGATTATAGTCATAAGTAAAAATATATTTTTGAACTTTAATTAATAGTAATTTAATTATTTTATGTAAATTTATATTATAGTTTTAACAATCACCTGCAATTCGTTGAATAATAGACAAAATAGTTGCAAATTTGTAAAAAGCAGGTAATAAATAATATTTAGTTGTTAAAAATTATTTATATATATATTTAAAACTTCCAATTTAATATATAAAAAATAATTAAATAATAAAAATTTTTGCTAGATATAAGAATATGAAAATAGGTAAAATACTTGTTAAAAGAAATGGACCAATTTATTATAAGAAAATATAGAGAAAGAAGAGAGAATTAAAGGACTTAAAATTTAATTGGACAGATAGTTAGAAAATTTTTAAAATACTTATACTGAAATGGATAAAAAACTTAACGATTATAATATGTAAATACTTAAATTTATGGAAAATGGAGATAATTAATAATTTGAAGCAGCTTAGTTTTTGGTGGAATAAATGAAATAAATTTAAGAAGAAAAAAAAGGAATTTATGTTGAAAATGAGAATTTACATGTTTAGATTTAGGTAAAAATTTTTATAAATGATATAATATGGATAATATAAGCTTTTTATTCATTACATTATTAAATTTAATTCATGAAATTATATTTATTTTTTGAATTTAATTATTATAAATAATTAATGATATATTTAAGTATGATTATTTTAGGAATTAATAGCTGAAGTGGAGAGAATGAAGAATGATTTATCTCATTTTGAAAATTTATTTGACACTACATTACATGATGTTTCAACTACTACAAATACTACTAATTTTTTGCCTAAGTTAAAAACTAGATGTGAAGAATTAGAGGATTTGATAAATGAATTAAAATAAAAAGGTATAAAAAAGAATTTTAAATGCTAATTTTTTTATCTTTAATATAGTTTAATTTTAGATTAATTCTTAATTTTTACAAAATTTTTTAAAATTTCAATTTAATTCGTGTAAATTTTTTAGGGGGTGTAGGAAGGTCTGTTGATATGGCTGAATTATTAGAGTAGCTGGAAAAATAAATTTAGTTATAAAAATAAAGAAATGACGAATTGGTATAGAAAATGAAAGAGTATTTAAATAAATTATAAAGCTTTTTAAAAATTAACAATTTATGAAATACTTTATTTATATAATAATTTTTTAAAAAGATAAAAGGGGGTTTCAGGAGCAGAACAAAACTGTATAGAGTTTTTCGCTAAAGTGATAGATGAAAAAGACAGAAAAATTAGTTATTTATAGAAAGATATTGAAGAAAGGAGTAAAGAAATAAAAAATTTGAAAGCTGATATTGAAAGTTTAAATTATAAATTGGACAATGGTTATAGTAAACCATTAGGAGAAATAGATTATAATTTATAAATTTAAAAATAATAAAAATAATAGTAATTTAGCAAAAGTAGTTAGAATATTAATAACTAATATGATGAAACTTATAGTAAATTTAACGGGTATGGAATGAATTTAAGTGATAATGCTAGAAATAATTAAAATTATGGAAATAATAATAATATAATGAATTAAGGTAAAGATAAAGAAAAAGAACAAGATGAAGAGGATTTTTAGGTTAAATTGGCGAAAAGAATTTAAGAAATTTAGGCGATGGATTAAAAAAGTAATCAAATTATAATTATAAAATTTAATTAATTTAAATATGGTTTTTTAATGCTTATTATAGCTATTTTTTATTAAACTTTAAACTTTAAAATTTGATATTTGATATTTAATTTAATATAAATATATTTTTAATATTATCCTAGAATAATCCGAATCAAATATTGAAGATAAATTTAAAAGAGGAAATAACGAAGAAAATGGAACTCCGAATGGTTAAGAAAAATCAAGAGAAGATTATTTTAAATTTAGTAATCCTAATCCCGAAAGAATTTATAGTAACTTTTAAAAAATAATTTAATACTTAAAAAATAAAATAAATAAATAAATAAAAAATTTAATTTATCCTTATATATTAATTTTAAAAAAATTATTTTTAGAAAGTCCATTTTGAAATGAAATGTTGAGATATTGAAACTATTGTTACGATTAATATTATAAAGTTTTTTAATATCAATTTATTGTAAATTTGCATATTCAATCTATAATTTAATATTAATTATATGAGTGTTATAAAATTTTTAAAAAATATTATCAATTATATAGTTTTAATATTATATAAAATTAAATAAAAATGCTTATAAATTTGTAATATAAGAAGTAATATTTCACATTAATTGAATTTATAAAAAACTAATTAATATCACTCTTATCTAGGTTTTGAAGATTTCATTTGGTTAATTCCGCTTAACTAGCTATTTTGATTTTAATTTTCACTTGTATTTTATATTTATTATTAAAATTAATTTTATTATTATTATGATAGATTTTATTATTATTATGATTAAATTTATCTTCTTTTTGAAAAACTCATAGGCCCATTATAATTTTCGTGAGTTTAGCTGACTTTTTCTGTGTCAAATTTTACACTTTCTTCGTCAATATTGTTGTTATTAATATTATTATTATTGCTTATATGATGATTTTAACTTTCATTAAAGCTTTAAAGTCTATTTTTTGATTGGTTATGATGATTGTTTAAATTATTTTCATGTTGGTTTTTAATTATATATTTATTTTTTTTATCATTTATTTCATCGATTTCTATGTTTTCGTTATTTATTTGAGGGGAATCATTTTCTTCATCAGAGTCTTAATCTTTGAAAATAATTACATTATCTGTATTTTGAGCTTATTTTTAAGAAATGCTGTCTTTTTTGTTTTAATTTTGTTTTTATTTACTTTCACTCAAATTGTGGTTTTAAAAATTATTTTTATAAATGTTTTGATTATTTGAGCTGTTTTTTTTGCTACTATTTCTATTTATTTCGATATTATTTTGGTTTTCCAAATCTTCAGCCACTGCTGCATGTCCTGCAAAATTTTAATTGTGAGAAGACTTATTCTGTTATTTTTCAGGCGAAATATTTTTATTAGAAAATTAGTCAACTTGTATTTCTATACCATTTTAATTAACTTCATTTTCTACAGCTTTATTAAGAGGTGGTAAAAACGGTAATATATTTAGGTCTATTATAATAAAATATTAGTTAAATATGAATATAATAATATATAATTAAATTAAGAATTATTTTTTGTATAGTTTTTTATTTATTTACTTAGATTTGTATTTTTTGGGATATCGTACTGATTATTTGTATTATCTTCATATTCTATATTGTTATCATTATTTTTGATTTTTCCGTTTTATGATAAGGATTACTAAGATTTTTGTTAGTTAGAATGTTCGTAGTTTAATTTTTATTAATATTGTACATGTTCAAAATTTTGGGATGAGGTATAGTGATTTTGCTATTAAATTTTTTCTTAATAATTATTTTGCACAATTTTATCCTTTAATTTTAAGTTACTTTTTGTATAAGAATTACAGAGAGATCTAAATAAGTTGGCTGATAATGTTGTTCTAAAATTTTTATGATTAAATAATTATTTTATACAGTATAATATTTATTTTATTTATTTATTTTTACGAATTTGGATTTCCTGAAGTATACACCCAGAATTTTTTAATAAACTCATGAGTGGTTGTTCCATTTAATATCAAGAAATTATGGAAAATAAAAAGTGCTACTATGAAGAATGAAAACTAGTAAGAAATTTATTTAATATTATATATAAAAAATTTTTTAATAAATTAGTATATATTACTAAGAAACAATATAATGAGATTATGATAGCGGAAGGATTGTCTTTTAAAGCTTTTCCATATGCTTTGGCTCTTCCCTTTATTAAAAATTATTTTGTTTTAATTTTTTTGTTTATTTTATATAATAATATTTATTTTTCAGTTTTAATTTACCATTCCAGAATTTTCGTCCATAAATTCGTGTGTTGATAAAACTTATTATTATATACAGGTGACAATTGCAAAAATACAGCAAAAAGAGGTGGCAAGCAAATAGAGATAAAAGAATCTAATGATTATTTGTTTAGAATTAAAGTTTTTATATGTTATTTACTTTTTTGAGTTTATATTTAATATAAAATGTAATTTAATAATTAAAAATTTTTAATATTA
Organism: Pseudocohnilembus persalinus; assembly: GCA_001447515.1. NCBI lineage: Eukaryota > Ciliophora > Oligohymenophorea > Philasterida > Pseudocohnilembidae > Pseudocohnilembus > Pseudocohnilembus persalinus. Next base: position 133,601 of record LDAU01000101.1, on the reverse strand, counting down.
TACTTATAATTTCTTTTTCCAACACAGGTTCCAAGCCAAGGACAATGATGATCAAATCTTTCAACACAATTGTTACAATTTGGGCAATGAGAAGTTCTTGGTGCTCTATAAATGCAGCCTATAATTTAATTTTTAGTTTAAATATATAAAATATTTAATATAATTAAATATTTTTTACTAAATTTAAAATTTAAAATAAAGTTTTTATAGAAAAATTATTTTTTTATTTATATATAAACTATTTGTTACAGGTTTTACAGTACTTTAACTTTAAAAAATGAGATTTATTAACCATTACATTTAATAAGTTAAATTTGTATTATGCTTTTCGATAGTCTTAGGTAGGAATTTTAGAAATTTCTCCATGTCTGTCAAATTCAGGTGACTATATTAATTTTTTTATATTGCTTAAATGAAGGAAATTTATATATATAATTTAGTGATTTTAGTTAAATTTTATTTTATTCATGCATTAATTTTTAATTAAAAGCATAGAAAATTGAAAATTCTAGTAAAATATATAGAAAATTTACAATTTTTGGGATTACTCCTGGGTCCATCAAACTTAAAATAAACAATGTAATTACTATTATAGCATGACTTACAATCATGATTATTAAATAATATCCTCTGTCTCTATCTTAGAAATACTTATAATAATGAAAAAATAAATTATAAATAATTAAAAACGTGGCTAAAAGTTAGAAAATTTGATATAGATAATATATATGATTAATTAAAATTTATAAATATTTTTTATTTTTATTTTATATAATTATATAACTTATTTTATTTTTTATTACTGGAACTATAAATGCATAATATAGAGCTAAAGGTATGTGGGTTAATACTATAGTTCCAACTAATTTACTTACTTCTGATCTAATGAAAAAATGATAAAAATATAGTAAAATAAGGGACTATATTAAAATTAAAAGTGAAAATATTATATATGTTAATAATTATAAAAAATATTAATACATATATACATATATTATAATAAATAAATATTTGTTTACCCACAAAATAATTTTCCTTTACATATGATTTTGTTATTGGTATCCCAAATTTGGTAAAAGTATTTTATTATAGGTTAAGGGTCTTTATATTTATTTTGTACTTCCATTTTATATGATTAAAGTTATGTTTGTTGTTTTTATTATATTTTTTTTAAGATTTTTATAGATTTTTATTTTATTTTTAAAAAATAAAATGGATTGTTTAGTGTTTTATTTTTTTTTTTATTTTTTTTTTTGAGTTGAAATATGTGATTTATTTTTATTAATTTTATTTTGCTTTTTTTGCTAGAGTTTTTTTTTTATGTATTATTTCTTGTTTTTTCTTTTCATTAAATTTTGAATTATATTAATGAATGATTGTGAGTTTTTAAATTGTTAAAAAATAAAGCTTTTGCATGAAATAAAAGTTAGCTATGATAAATTTAATGATTTATAATGTACACTTGAGTATTACTTTAAACTCGTGTAAAAATAATAATTGTTATAACCTCTTTACGATTTATTTTTAAGGTTAATTTTATACAGTTTAGTTAATAATAATTTTTACATTACCGTTCATGATATTTTGCTTTATATTTTTTTTGTATTCATATCATTTAAATTTATATTAAAGATGTTAAATAATTTACTTTAAGTTAATGAAATATTTATATTGATTGAAAATTATTAAAAATTAAAGCTATAATTTAAACTATAATATTTAATTTTTGTTTATATGAATTATAATATATATTATGAATTAAGTTTGTAATTTAAAGACATGTTTCTATAAAATCATAGTGTATAAGATTTTTTTATCAAATGTATAAAATTTGTTTTAATATTTTATTATAAATATAATAATTAAATTAAATAACTATAACTATTTTATAAGTGAATATACAAAAATATTAAATTACTATATTTATAAATATTTTAAATTATTGTACATTTTTCTATTAATTTTTTCAATTTTAAGATATATAAGATTTTTCAATGGTTTTTTTGTCAAGCAAAGGCCTTTTTAAATTGATGTTTTCTTGGATTTCAATATCTGAATCAAACATTTATTTTTTAACTAAATCTTTTCGAGAAATATGAGATTGATCGAAATTATTTTAATTTGACTACTTAATGAAATTTTCTATTTCCTCTTCTTCTTATATTTCTAATTATTCTTATTATAATATTTATTATTACTAAAATATTTCTAGTTTTTATGATATTTTTGTCACATATAATAGATTTTGATATTAAATGATTCCATAATCTATAAAATTTACTGCCGCTAATGTTACTATAAGGCATTACCAGTAATAAATATCTTCGAAAATTCTGTAAAATGAATCATAAAGATCATTACTGAACCAAGTTGAAACTACAGCTAAAGATATAACATATAGTGAAGACGAAAATAAATTTATTAATATACTTCCTAGGTAGTGATTATGATGTAAAATTAGTACCTGTAGAATAAAAAATGTTAATTTTTTAAAATAATAATTATGTAAAATAAAATTGAATTTTTTAAATGTTATATATTTTGATTAATTTTTATATTATAAAATATAGTAGATTTGAAAATATTTATTCTTTTTTACTTTGAAATTTACGACTAAAATTACAGTAAAGAAAATTTATTGTCCTTACAAAGTGAGATAATTATTACGGTCTTAGCTACTGAGTGAAGTAGTACCTTACATCATAAAAATGGTGATAATAAAAGCATGTATCATTCCTTAGATAAACCAAAGTGCGAAAACTTTGAAATTAAAGACAGAATTTTCAAGTCCTTGTAAATAAAAAAGAGGATTTTTAATTAAAAATTTGGGAGAAAATTCTCTGTCTAAAATTGCATAAGGGAAAATTGGAAGCGCGCAAAACATAGCGTTAAATCCTTAATATATTAAAACGTCGTAAATATTAGTGGCGTCAAAACCGGAGTAAGGGCCAAACCAGAACTGAGGGAATAAATAAAGAACATTTTTATAGAAATTATAGTTTATTAAAATTGAATTTTTTCTATAGTATTCTCGTCCGTAAAAAAGTAAAAGAGGCCGTAGCAATTTGAATTCTCCTATTGAAAAATCACTGGCTCTAGAGGCCTGAGCGCCTTCATGTCCTTGAATTCCTACCTTTTATTTTTTAAATATATAATTTAATTAAAATTTTAACAAAAATTTTTATATTTATTATTATTTTTGAATATTTTTAGTATTATTTTGGAAGTTGTATGTTTAAAATAAACAAATTATTATTTATGCACATGATATTAATTGTGTCAAAAAGTAACTTTAAAATTAGTAGTTTATTTTACTTTATGGCAAATAAAATGATTTTCAGTATTTATTTATTGGGCATATAAAAAATTTTAAAATTTAAAATTTTATAATAATTAAAAATAAATAAATAAAAATAAAAACAAATGAGTATAAATATAAGTATGGTTAAGTTTTAATTTGGATTAAAAATTTTTTTTTTTTTACTCCTACACTGGCTTCGTTTATCATATTAACATCGTTAGCTCCGTCGCCGATGGCCAGGACTCTGTGAGAAGGGTGAGATTCTTTATATAAGGAAACTACATCTTTTTTTTATTTGGGGGAAACTCTACAGGCTATAACTTGTTTGACCAAGTCAGTTAGTTTGGAAAATTTTAACTTGTTTTCTTAATTTTCGAAGATTTTTTCGATGGTTTCTCCTTCTACGACGATGGAAAAAGAGTTTTATAAATTACTTGATTTTATTGAGTAATTTGAAGAAGAGTTTTTATTTAGGTCGAATTCTAGTTTTTCTAAATTTAGATTTAAAAATTTAATATAGTCTAAATCTATTAATTTTTGGTATTAGTCTAGAACTTGGGTTGAATAGCCTATGTTTATAGCAGTTTCTTTTCTATCTCCTGTTAAGATCCAAAAACCTATGGTTGCTTCTTTTAAACTTTTTATTGTTTCTTAAACTTCATCTTATAACTTGTCTTCTATTGCTGTTATTCCTAAGAATTCTAAGTCGCATTCTATTTCGTCCATAATTTTTTCCATTTCTTAATCTCTGTCACCTGAAATTAAGGATAAAAAATTAATTTTTAAATAAAATATAAAAAATAATAAAAATCAAATAATTATTTTTTAATTGTTTCTGTAAAATTTTGTATGGAATTATTTATTTTTTTTGAATTAAATTTTTAAAATTTTTTACCTATAACGGCAGAAGCTTCTTAGATTTTGGCTTGAAAATTTAAAAATTCTTCATTAGATAGTATTTTTTTAGCTAAAAGAAGAGTTCTTAAACCTTCCGAACTGTAATAATTTAAAACAGTGTTGACTTTTTCTAAAAAATGAGCAGTTTAATAATTTTAAGATAGCCTGGATAATATGACATTATCTGCCCCTTTAATGTATAAAATATGTTAATTATTTTCTTAATTTTAACAAATTACACTCATTCTTTTTCTGTCCGAGTTAAATTCAAGAGTATAATTAATTTTAAATTTGATAAGATCTTCATTATTTATTTTATCATTTTGGTTGCTTATTTTATTATTGAGTTAATTTTCGTTATTGTAATTATTATTATTATTTAGTTTATGGGCTTTTATAGTGGCTATGTTGTTTTTGTCCACGCCTTGAAATTCATATCCTGAATATTTAGAAAAATTTATGAGAGCTAATTCGTCTGGATAAGCCGCTTGGTATTCATTTGTTTCACTGTCTATAAGTACTGAATGACAAATTGCTTAGCAAATTAAAGATTCTTGGAAATTTAAAACATTTTTATTTTCTGAATTTTTTAATTATTGTTAGGTTTATTGGTTTTATAATTTTTAAATAAAATTAAAATATTCGTCGTCTTAAAAATTAATGTTTGTGACTGGGGATAAAAAATGGCTATCATCGAATATTTTTTAATTTTTTAATTTTTGTTAATTTTTATTGTCTTTTTTTTGCAAAGATTTGACAGATTGTTAATAATTTATTGAGTTTTTTTAATCAATATGGATTGATATATCAGATTCACTGTTTTATTCGATATTATAAAATTATTGGTCTCCAAAATGACAATCATCGCTAACCCATAAACATTTAAAATTCATGATATTTTAAGTTAATGTTCCAGTTTTATCACTAAAAATACAGTTTATTTATCCTAAATCTTCATTTAACATTGAGCACTGTACTTAAGGCTTTATATTATCAAAAGATTTCATATTTTTGTCTTACTGTAAAAGAAAAGCTTATGCCATTCTTACAAAATCTAAAGTAATCATCATAGATATTGGAATTAAATTCATTAAAATTAAGAGCCTATATTAAATAAAAATATTATATTTATTAAAAATATTAATTTCATTTTAATTTAAAAATACTAAGTAAATTATTTTTAATTACCAAGTGAAATATTAGATAAAAATGATCATGTACCATTAATTGAGTGTACTATTTTTTGGAATATCTAAGTAACTTAATTAATTTACATTTATTTTTTCGCCATTTATTATTTGGCTAGAATTTTGCATTATTGAGTACCAAATAAGATAATAAATGGAGCAAAATAGGCAAAAAAATGACTAAATTAGGATAATTAAAAGCAATTATTTATTCATTTATTATTCGACTTAACTTCTTTTTGACCTAGGATTATTTGAGTTTAAAAAAATTTTGGTTTCATGGCCAGTATAAACTACAAGGCCAACTACAAATTTGGTATTTTTAAGAATACAGCCTCTTAATAAAAGATTTTCAGAATTAAGAGAAATCGAAGTTTATTTGAATTGGTTTTGTGCTTGTTGGAAAGACATTTGGTTTTCGTGGATTTGGGTTTTGAAATCGAATTGGAGAAGACCTTGGTAACTGTAAATGTGAGGATTTGGTTTTTCGCTTAGTAAGGTGCCTTTTTAAAAATTTAAATTTATTTATTTATTTTTTTATTTTTTTAAATGTTTTATTTTATAATGAATATTTATATAATTAATAGGTCGAAAATAAAAGCGACACATTTTTAAAATATCAACGATTACTTTATATAAAGTTATAAATTAAAAAGTAAATATTATAAAATTAATAAAAGAGAACAGTTTTTTATGTTAATTTTATCAATTATATTATGTATATAATTATTTTGTTTAGAATAAAATCTGTAGATTAATAAATTTTAGAATATTTTAAAAATTTGCAACATTATTTACATTCTATAAATATTTATACAATATGCAATAAAAAATATTTTTATATTATATATTTGCATATATATTTTTCTTTATTTTTTTTTTACATTCTTTTATGAGACATTATTTTTCTGATTTATATTATTGAGATACTTATAAAGAAGGCATTTTAGTTTTTAAATTGGTTTCACCGTCTAAATTTTTAGTTTCTAAATAACATTTGCCGTCTGAATTGGAAGTGTAAAGTATTATCATATCTGCGGGAATTTATTGATTTTTTTCGATTTTAATAATGTTTCCTACATGAATTTCAGAACTATTTTTTTAGTCATAAAATTTATTTGTATCATCGTTTGAATTGTCGATAATACTTGATTGAGAATTTATATTTTCTTAATTTTAATTCTAATCTTGGTTTTTTTTATCCATAAAATCAATATTAAAAATTTCTGGTCTTTGTTTTGCTATTAAGAATTTCGCATTGTTTTCTTTTTAATCACTTTTATGCCTTTTCCAATCTTCATAAAAATCTTTTACTGCGGTTAATGCAATAATAAAAAAAAGTGGAAGATATAATACTGGTACTCCATTTGAAGTTGTAATTGCAGGTATCTAATTTTTTTTTTTTTTAAATATTATTTATTCTTTATAAATTTTGAAAATATTCTCAAAATATATAAAAATAAATTTTAGAATTTAGAAAAACAAATTAAAGTTTTTTTTTTTATAATTAAATATTTTAATTTAAATTACCATTTCTAATATTCCCATAACTAGAAAGTAAAGATTAGAAACTCTTCTGAATTGTTCATATAAGTTAAGAATAAGGAAATTATAAACGGTGTATTTGGTAGTTTAGATTTTATTTGAGGGATATTCTTTTTAAATAGTATTAGAATCGATTTATCTTTCATGTTAATTTTCTAAGTCAATTTTTCTATTTAATTTATTTTTGAATTTATCAGTAATTGATTATTTTCTTTCTACAATATGTTCAGATTATAAATCTTTTTCTGAAAAAAACATCCCAGAAATTTAGGACTCCCCTTGGGGTTGACCTTGGTTTTGGAAATTTTTTAATGGTTATGGGTTTAAAATATCTGAATTAATGGACGGTTCTTTATATATGTTATTTGTGTGTGTTTTTATGTATGATTGTCTGAATTGTTTAAGGAAAATTTCTGGTGATTTTTCGTTTTTATTTTGAGTTTATAGTTCTTCTTTTGTGTGAACTGATATTGAAAAAGAACGTTTTGGAGGCGTTGACATTTTTTTTTTGTTTATTTTATTTTTTTAATTTATTATTTTATTTTATTATGTTATTTTTTTGAAAATTGGATCTTTTTTATAATGATTTTGTCAAATTTTTATTATAAAATGTAATTTTTAGAGACCAAATATAAATTCTTATGGAAAATAAAGGTTTTTTAAGGTTTTTATTTTTTTTGTTACAATTTATATGTGGATTCTATTTTATTAAATATTAATTTTTTTTTTATTTTATTAAAAGAATTTGTATGATTAAAATTAATTTTTGGTAATATTTTTTTGTTAGATAGAATTAGTTCTTTTATTCATAATAAAAATAATAAATATTACTATTTTATTGTCATTTAAATTGTATTTAAATATAAAAATTACGTAAATTAAATTAATTTTATAATTCATTATTGCAATTAGAAAATTTCATAAACGTTTATTAGCATAATAATTTAAGTTCTATATGTTGAATTAAAAAATTATAAATTTAATAAATAGATAAATAATATAACTTAAAAAAAAAAATAAAAAATTTTTTTTTTATAATTTTTTAAAGGATATAAGTTTTAAGTACCATAAAAGGCATATTGAAAATTGAGATTTAGCTTAATTATGATTGAAATATATATTTTTTTAGTTTAATTTATTAAATGTAAAATATTTATAATAAATACAAATTGAGAATAGTAAAATATTTTAGGTAATAGTTTGTTTAAAAACAAATATCTTACATTTCATATAATAAAATAATACAGATCTAATATAAATACATAAGTAATTAATTATAAGTAACTTTTTTAATAAATCAAATATATATATTTATAGAATTTTCTAAATATATTTTAAAAATGAATGAAAAATTTATATATAATAAATAATTTATAATAATTTTTTTTAAATAAAATATTATTAAATCATTTGTTTTATTTTTAAATTTTTTCTTCTTCTTCTAAAACTTTTTTATACCAGTCTTTGAGAGCTTATTTTCCTCCTTTTGCGATCATCATATTCATGAAAATTTTAGGAATTGAGCCTTTTAAATTTTATTATTCGATTGTTAATAATTTGACGTGTTTTTCTTTATAAGTTTAAATCCACATATATTTTTTAGTTTCGGCTCTTATTACTCCTTTTCTTATAGGGGCTTCTGGGTGGCTTATAGATTTCATAGCTACTAAAGTGGAATCTCCGTTAAATTAATAGCCTACTTGGTAAACAAAATCTCTTTTTTATAGTAAGGGCATATCGACTAGCATGTAAATTATTTTGTTAGTGGGTCCGAAATCTTTTATAACTTTAGCCTCTTTTATCATTTTTTACTCTTTTTTTAATCTTTATTTAAAAAAATTTAGGTTTTTAATTTTATATATTTGTTATTTTTAGTTTTTATGGCGGTAAATTTAATTTTTATGTTATAAATTTTTGTTATTTACTTATCGAAATCTTAGTTTAACATTGAATTTAAAACTGCTTAAAGAGAGACGTCTTTTAAAACCCATTCTGCTTTCATTATGTCTAAGCCTGTTTTTTCAAAGGGCATAGTATAAACAAATAAATCTTCTTCATTTTTTCCTTTTATTTATCTTTTCCATTTTGAGGGGTCCATATTTTTATAAGAGTCAAAAAGAGAGAAATCAATTACTTATTCAGAATTACTTGTAATTTATTCGTCCTATAATTTTAAAATTAAACATTAAATATATAATTTTTAATTTTAAATTCCATTAAATATTTGAAATACTAAGAAAATTTGATTAAAAATAGAATTAGAATAGAATAAAATAAAATACTAATACTATTAGAGCAAAGTAGAAAATATAAAAAAATAATTATTTTATTAAAAAATATCGATATTTATTAATACATAGTTAAAATTAATAATATTTATTTTACGTTATTTTGAATATGATCTTCATTTAATTTTCCCTGATTTCTTTGATTATATTCGAGCATAGTGGATTTAAATTTGGAAAAATCTGTGAAAATAAATAACTATTCTACTACATCTTTATTATCATAATTTTTATAATTTTTTTCGAAATCTTCGAAAAATTAGGCGATTTCTTCTTCTGAAAATTTTGTCAATAATTTGGATTCTACCGATTAATCCAAAATTGCTTAGTATTCTTTGAAAAGATCGTTATATATATGTTTATTTTCGTCTTCGTTTTCGAAATGAGAACAGTTTTTATCGAAAAATTGAGCTTGAGCCTCTTAAAATTCTGAATTGGCTAAGATTTCTGAAATAAAATTGAGGATTTCTTGGTTTTTGGGGTCCATGATGAGAATAAATGTTATTTTAATTTTTAAAGTGATTTTTTATTTTATTTTATTTTGTTTAATTTTATTTTTTAATTTTAATTTTATTTTAATTTTTGTTTTGTTTTTTTATAAATTCTTATTAGTTTTATGGGTTTTATTTAGGGGTTCTGATTAAACCTGTTATTTTTTTAATGTTTAGTATTTAGTAAGATAGTACTTAAATTTAAATTATAGTATTTAATTTCATAAAATATTTATTATTTATTTTTTATTAAATTCACTTTAAATTTTGATTGTATATTATATTGAATTAATCTGTTATTATAATATTTTTTATGATGCAATTAAATTTTAAAATTGGAAACACATAAATTCAAAAAAATATAATAAATAATTCTAAATTATTTTTAAATAAATTTAGAAAATTTAAACAAGGTATTTGAATTTTCAAAAAAAAAAAAATTATTAGAAATTATTAATATCAAATATTATATATCTTATAAAAATTAAAAATATTATTATAATAAAATATTTGTAAAATATAAAGTAAAATATACTTAGAATTTTATAAATTAAATATTTTTAAAATATATAAGACTGTTATAATTTTACACATAATTACCTTAAACTTATATAGATCTACTAAGTATATGATAATTTTAATTAAAAAAAGAAAATCTTTAAAACTTTTTATGATAAATAATTTCGAAATATAAAATAAATTAGATTAATTTTAACAAAACTATATCATAATATATATTCATAATAATTATAATTTGGATATTAAAAATATATTATCACATTAAAATCATATATAATAGAATATATATATCTATTGTATGATAAATATATTAATAGATACTAAAAATCATTAAGTTTTTTTGGCTTTTGCTTAAGGAGTAGTTTTGGCTTAAGTAGAATTCCAGTATAAACAAATTTATGCAAATACAGTTCCATTTAATACTACAGATTCTAAGGTTAATCCTAATTAGAGCAAATCATCTCCACTTTCAGTCATAACAGTTAAAAATCTGGCAACAGCTCCTGCGAAACTCAAAAATACGGTAATTGCTGCTAATTATCCTGTCGATTTAGCTTTTAAATTGGTCCAAATTTAAGGTAATCTTGACATAGCAACTAAAAAAAATAAATAAAAATAATGAAAAAAAAAAATATATAGTATTAAAATTTTTAATATATTATTATAAAATTAGATAAAAATTTAATATTTTTTTATACTTTATTATTTATATTTATATATATTGATTTTTTTTATATATATATTTATATTTACCTAATGCCATATTAATATACATGGTGTATTGATAGATCCAAATAGGAATGACTTATAATAATAAAGGGATAGAAATGGCTGTATAAAGGAAAAGAGAAGTTATCATAAAAGTTTTGGAAGTTTGTTTGTCTAATTTAATGAATAATAATAAAATGGCTATGTTTTAAATTGCGATAAAAACGTTTTCTCCATATAAACCGAAAGGACTTCCTTTAAACAAATTATAGGCGACTGAGAAAGTGTAGAGAATTAATTCATTGTAAAAACTGGAATAGGCTAATCCTTCAGTAGAGTTAGATTTAACGATTTTTAATATCTATAAAAAAAAAAATTGTAAATATATTTATATTAATCGTTTATTTATAGAAATATTATTTTATTTAAAATAATAAAAATGATTTAAATATAGTTTATTATAATTTAATTTAATTGATTTATTTTGATTATTTTTTGATAAAGGTTTTGTTCGATTTGTATACTTATTTATATCTAATATTTATAACAATAAAGGTAAGAATGAGGTTTATTTTTTTATATGTATCATTTTAATATCATGCTAAATATATTTGTTCACAATAATTAAAAAATTTTATAAAAAAGAAAATGGTAAAAATTTTTGCATTAAATATTTTAAGATTTTAAATTTTACTTGAGGGACTTTAAGAATGGCAGAAAAGGCTACAATAGCTAAACCGACTGTTTTTGAAAGAGTTAATTTGATACAAGGAATTTCAGCGAAATTATTATCTACAAAAAAGGTATTGAAACATTTTTCAGTGAAAACTAAAAATTTGGTATTATTATTTTCTAAAGGTTTTTCTGTTTCTTAAGAAAAGATTAAGCTTAAATTTATGGCCAAAATTGCTATAATTAATAGATTTTTGTTCATTTTAATTATAATTATTTAATATTAATTTTTTTTATTTTTGTGTTAATTTTATTTGTATTTTATTAATAATATGTGTTAGATTTTTAATGAATTTTATTATTTTGATAATTTTTCACTACGATAATAAAAAATTGGGATTATTAAAAGAGTAGAATAAATAAAAGGTAAAAATTATATAATAAAGGTTATAAAATTAGTTTTTCTATAATTTTCTGTTTAAATCAAAATTTTATTTGAATTTCAAAGTTAAATTTATTTAAAAATAATTTATAACTTTTTAGTATTCATTTAAATAAAGTATAAAAGTAAACACAATTTTAAATTATAATGTAAGTTTAAGTAAGTTATTTGATTTAAAATTAGATTAAAATTCGAGTCTTTTTATTACAATACTATAACAAATTGACTAAAATAAATTATTATTAATTAAAATACAAGAAAAAAACAAGCAAAAAATAAATTAAAAAAACTAATAAGATTTTTAAATATGTCGCTAAATTTGACAAAATAAGAAGTGGAATACATGGATCGTGAAACTTTGGAAACCATCATATAAAATGTAAAATAATAAAAAATTATATAATTTTCAACAGAAATATAATAAATCATAAATTAATTTAAAAATAAAAATTTTTTATAAATTTTATTACATATATAAATTATATTTTACGTTTTAGATGGCAATGAGGATTATTTTAAAAATTTTAAAATATATAATATTGATAATTTGTATGAATTTAAAAAAGTAAGAACAGGTTATTTTATGTTTATATAGGAATATAATAATATACAAAAGATTTGTTTAGAATTAAAAGATTAGAAATTTTTTAAGTTTATTATAAATGGCAATGACTAAACAAATTTGAAAATTATTTTATCATAAGATAAGAATTTTGCTAGTTTGAAAAAAAATGTATATCATAACTATGATAAAATCAAAATTGTTGTTTTGTAGAGAGAGGGTAAAAAATAAAATAAGGTATGTAAAATATTTTCGGAACATGTTTGGAATGGAAATGAGTATGAACTGGGTAATTTATAATTTTTTTAAATTCTTATATACTGATTTTAATATTAAAAATAATGTTTATAATTAAATATTTGATGATAATCGTTATGAAATGGCATTAAGACCTGATAATATTGAGAATATTAATTAAACTATTTAAGAATATAAGAGAAATTTTTCAAGCGATAATTTAAAATCAATGGATGAATAACTTTTTTTGTCTGAAAGTTTTTAATAAAAAATTAAAAAGACAATAAGGTAAAACAAAGATTAAAAATAAGATAAAAAATAAGGTACAAAATAAATAATTGAATAAGGTATAAAATAAGAAGAAAAAAATAGAATTGATATAAGAAGAAAATAGTAACTAAGATATTAATTCAAATAGTTTAATAGATTCAGCATTTTAGCAACAATTTCATTTATAAAATAGCTAATAATATTAACAACAGTTGATTAATGAGAATTTATAAGATTAATAATTTAATAATAAATAAGAAATATTTTAATAATTTTTGGATGGTTTTCCTGTTGATAATAAAAAAATGAACAATTTTTCTGATTGCAATTAAGAAAATAAAATAATTGAATAAATGAACTAATAGTAAGAAATAAATTATGAAAAATAATTTAAAAAATTTTTAAATGAAAATTAATATAGAAAAAATGGTTTATCTTAGAATACTAATAAATTTGATACTTATAGGGAAAATGCTTTAAATAGAGAAGGTAAATTAAAAATATTTTTTAAAACTTTATACATATTTGTATTTATTTAGTTTAATATGCAATATTGGAATAGGAAAAGATAATCAATAAATTATAAGCTAAACTATTAGAAGGTAAATCTATAATATATTAGTATTTAATTGAAAATAGTATATTTATGTTTAACTTTAAATATATAAATAAAGATACTAAATAATTATAATTGTTTTAGCTACTGAAGATCAGTTATAATTAAGAGATTATATTAATTAAATGAAAAAATTTAATGTATAAATTTTGAACGAAAATAGAAGTATGAAAAGTTAGCTTATATTTTATTAAAATTAAAGTAAGATTTCTTAGGTTAACTGTAAATTAAATTAGATATAAAAAACAAATTTTATTTAATTTTAATATTTTATATGTGTTAGAAATAAATGGTGATTAGATTTAAGATTTAAATGAAAATAATACCGAAAATATAAATAAAAATAGAAAAACATCTTAAAGCTTTGATTCTTAAGATGGCATAAAAAAATTTGATATTGTAATTCCGATAAAAAAAAATTAAAATATAAAGATATTTATGTATGAATTATTATAGTTTTACAATTATTTATTATTTATTTATTTTTTATAAAGTATAAAGGCAAATTTTAGAACAGCGACTCTAAATTGGATTCGAATTAACTATATTAGAATAATTACAAAAGATTGGAAATTATAAAATCAATATAAATAAATTAATCTTTTGATTCTAACTAAGATAAGGAAAAAAATTAAGATTAAAATTATGACTTATAAAATTTGGGAAAAAAATCAAAATAATTATTTTCTATTAAAAGTGAAGAAGAATGAATAATTTTTTTTTTAAATATTAATGGTATATCTCGTTCACAAATTCATATTTTAATATTATTAAATTTTACTTTATTATATATATTACAACCCTTTTGTTTTTTTTACCAAATTCTTAATGTAATCAAACCAAAAAAAAAAATAATCACCAGCATTGATAAAGATAATTTTTTCCATTTGAATAAAATAATTTTTTTCTTTTATTATACAGTGTTTTTCAGAAAAGTGAAATAATTTAAAATTTCTAAAGATTATTCACTAATCAATTTATATTTTCTGTGCCAAACAAATCTATTTCAAGTATTTATATAGTATCTTTTATGTTTAAAAATAAATTTGCCAATTTTATTTTTTCTCATATTATAATTGATAAAAATTTAGTTTTATTTATTTCTTTAATAATAAACTTAAAAATCAAAATTTAAAACTTATAATTAACTAGCGATTTATAACTTATATAAAAGTATTAATATAAAATATCTTATAATTTTTTAATTGTTTTTTAAAAATATTTTTCTATTTATTTAATATATTTAAGGAATTTAATTTGCTATATTTTTGTTTTTTTATTTTGACCTATGACTTTTTAAATAAATCATAGTCCAATATTTAAAAATTTATGCTAAAAAAACTAACAATTAGGATTTTGCCAATTGTAAAGAAAATGCCTTAATTTTTTATGATCGATTTAATTTCGATAATTGGACAATATATAAAACCAAAAATTAATTAATAAGTACTCTTAAATAAAATCATAAATATTAGATAATTTTAAAATTATTAATAACCAAATTTTTTTTAAAATCATAGGATAACAATATATTATATATAACTTTGAAAATTTCAGTAGAATTTAATATATAAACGTTGTTTGAGTAATTTAAATAGCAATTAATTAAAAGTTTATTAAATTTTTTAAAAATAATTAATAAAATTTTTTTATTCAATTATTATATTTCATATTTATTTTTAAATTCCAATTAGAAAAAATAGCAAAAGTAATTTATCTAATAATTTTTTATTTAAGAAACACATATAAAAATATTAATAAAACGTTACAAAATTAAACGTAATTTAGTGAAAATACGATTTTTTTCACATTTCAAAAAAACCCTGTAACAAAAAATTCTTTAACAATTCTTAATTTGGGTAACGTACCCTATAAATAAATAATATAATTTTATTTTTAAAGTAAGTTTAAATATGTATATAAAATTATAAATATTTATAAAGGTTATATTAAAAAAAACATATTTAATTGATACCTTTAAGGGGGAGGGTTTAAGATAATTTTTATTTTATTATAATTTGGGATCAAGATTGAATACTACATATAAAAATATAAAATCCGAATTTAATGATAATTAAACACGTTTCCTCGTTTTATAAATATATATATAAATTTTAAATATATTTTTAGCTGTTTATTTATTTATTTATTTATTTATTTATTTATTTATTTATTTATTTATTTATTTATTTATTTATTTATTTATTTATTTATTTATTTATTTATTTATTTATTTTTATTTTTTTTTGTTTTTTTTTTTTAGATAAATATTAATTGAATTATTATTGGTTTTTTTTTTAATCAAACCCATTTAATATTTGGGTTTGATTAAAAAAATAATTATATAAAAAAATAAGAAAGGTTGTATATTTATATAATTAAAAAATTAATTATTATATATCTTATAATTTTAATATCTATTAATATAAATTCAAACTTCTTTCTTGAAGAATTTATAAAAAATCAGAAGTAAGTGGTTATAAAGCTGTTAAGTTTTTTTTGTAAAGTTTTTCTTATGATTTTCAATAATGGAGAGGGCAGGTAGGATAGATCTGTTTAGGATTTATTATAAGGGGAGTATTGGAGTGTCTGAGGGGAAATCTTCAATCTTAAATTAATTTGTTAGGGAGTTTACAAGTGAAACTATTCGATTATTATGATCACTACAGATTTTGATAGATTGTGACTTTGTGAGTCGCATTCTGGACTTTTGGTCCCGGTGAAGGAGGAGAAGATTTTTGGATTATTAGGCTTAGATGGTATTGGATAGGCACATTGAATGTTTCAGGTTGTTTAAAATAAAACGGAAGAGCATACACTTTTTGATCGAGTTTTTTTTTTTTTTTTCCGAAGTATTAAATTAATTAATTAAGGTTAAAAACAAAATAAAAAAAAACAAAATAATTTTTGTTTATAAAAAAATTTAAATTTAAATTATAAATTAAAGGGCCGCATCCCGATATAAAACGAATCTGGAGCCTCTATATTATACTTATTTTTTTTTTTTATTAATTATATATTGAGAATTTTATATATATATTAAATAATATTTTATAAAAATATATATAATTATGTTAATTAATTATTTATAAATACAATACATATTAACTAAAATAAATTTAAATAAAATTTCATTTATTGTAATTTCTAAATTTTTATCTAATTTAAATACTTATTTAATTATTTATTTGATGATTGATAATGCATTATCCATACAATGGTTTGTTAATAATTTAATATAATTGGCATTTAAAATTAATTTTTTTTTTTTTTTATTTGTTTACAGAAATAATAATTATAATTATAATTATAAAAAATACAAATTTGTAGTTTATAATCAACATTATAAAAAATATTATGACTGATGGACTTTAAATATCCTATATAAATATAAATAAAACCATAATCATAGACAAACGCAACAAAATTTTCTTTTTCGGGAATTTTTCATCATTCCTTCATCTGATATATTTTGAAATCGTTGCTTCAGCTTTCACGTCTTCTTCATCCTTATTTTAAGCTGATTAGTATTAGGGTTAGGGTTTCTTTTTCAGTTTAAAAGCTTCAAGACATTATTTTGAGGAAACGCATATATTTCCACAGCAAGCACAACAAAGCAGTAATATAATAAAAAATCCTATAAGAATTAAAATGTACCAATTGGCTGAGAAAAAGTCAATCAAGTTCTTAAAGAATTTAGAGATCCAGCTCATGTCGTTAGCAGATTTTTCAGTTTAATTAGGATACGATAAATAAGATTTCGTAGCCTCATAATCTTTATACTCGCATGTGGTATTATAATCCAGTTAAGGGAGGTAGGGTTCTTCACTCAAAATTTCAAGTTAGCAATCTTTTAGGAATAAAATAAAAGCATTCTTACCAATTAGTTCAACATTCTAAACTTTAGAGTAGGCAAGAGAAGAAAAAGATTGTTTAAGGTTCTCTGAAAAAGCAGCTTCAATATTTAAGTCTTTGGGAATTCTTAGATATAAAAATTATTAATAATAGTAAAAATCAAATTTTTAAACTGTCTAAACCGAAATTTAAGTCTCTAATCCTATATTCATTAGGATTTAAAGTTCACACGTAGAACTAAAGCTTGATTTTTAATAGGCGTCGCAAGGAAAAGTATAATTAGATTCATCTTTCCAAAGATCGAGGGGCTGGAAAGCATGAGTGACGTCTTCAAACATTAGTCTTTTCGTGTCCTCCGTGAAGTTCATTTGAGTAACTAAACCTTAAGAAATTAATCTAACATCCAAGTATTCTTTGACAGCAAAACATCTAGCCGGTACTTTTTTATTGGCGTCTAAAAGATGAATATTACCATCCAAATATATATAAGAGTATGGGATGTTATAAAGATCGCAAATATAGTCAATTTAAGGTAATTTAGTGGAATATTATTATAAAAAATTCTATAAATCCGAGGTAGATGGTTTTCCATTTAAGGTATGGATATAAACAATATGGGAATCATGAAGAGTAATCGTGTTCATTCTACAATTTTCCGATCCCAAAAAACAGAAACCAGCATCGTCAAAGGCTTAAGAAGAACAAGGTAAATCATAAATGGATATTTCATTTCTTCTAGAAGCATACTCAATGCAATAATCTTCAGGCACCATTGCAACCAGTAGCACCATATCCGTAAAGTTCATATTCAACAAAATAAGCCATTTCCTTAACAGGATTTGGATTAAGGTTAGCATCAAATTAGTTATTTCCATCCTTTAAAGAAAAGGAGCAAGGCAGTTAGCAGGATACAGTCTAGTATTCAGGAGTTTCATTAAGTTTAATACAAAGATCAATAAGATCAGGACAATTTTCAAAACTTTCTCCGTCGTAGCAGTCTTAATCAATATATTTTACCTCATTAATGTCAAGAGCATTAGCTTTGTATATGGAAGCATAGGCACAAAATATTATAGATAGCTTTAAAAGATAAATAATTCTATTTAGGTGGAAACTAATCTTAAATGGATGGTACTTTTTATTCTTAAATTCCTGTTCTCTTTTCTAAACAGTTTCTCTAATAGTTTTATTATTCAGGAATGAATTCTTTTCAAAGTCTTCATAGTTAATCATTTTAAGATTTTCTTTTAAAGTTTCATAGTTCTGGATTTCTTTTCGGTATTTTTTTTTGATCAGTTTATTGATTAGTTAGCACACAATAAGAGTAAAGGATAAACAATAAACTGATATAAATAGAGCAAGAGCCGCGTCATTCATTTTTATTATTACAGAAGAATATTATTATTATTTAATTTTTAAAATTATTTATTTATTAAATTAATTATTTTTTTGATAAGTTTGATTTAGGATAAATTTCGTGTTTATGGTTAATTATATTGATACAAAAATATTAACTAAGAGTAAAGGATAGAAATATTAAAATTAGAATCAATTCTAAATTCTAATAATACCTTAAAAGCTTTTAGTTTCTTTCATCAGATCAGTGTTTTCCTAAATAAAGGAGACCTCTTTTATCATCTGGGTCATTAATTTTTTTCTTAATCAATTCTTGATTATAAAGAAGTAATCCGTAATTTTCATTTATCATGTCCTTAGCAATTTTTTATTTAACTAGAAATCCAAATTAAAGCCTAATACAATTTAAGTTTTTTTTAACCTCATCTAAATTCTAAATAATTTCATCATAATCGTTATTTTTCTCAAAGAGGTATATTTCTTCTATTTTCTTATAAAATACATTACTTTATTCTTCGGATTTTGATTTATTTTCAAAATCTTCATCTTTTCTTTCTTCTAAGGCAAACAATTTTCCGTGGGTGGATTCTAGCATTTAGGCTTCTTTACGTTTCGACTTGGGTTAAATATCTTCAAGGTTTGAGGCATCAGGATCATCTTCGTTTAAAATCCTTTCTTTATCAGTTTATTTTTTCTCTTCATTTTTCTTTCCATTAAACTCAGGAAGGTTTTAATTATTAAGTTGAAAAATATTTAAATTTTCTTTAAAATTTTCTTTTTCTAAATCCAATTCATTAGCTTAATCGTCAATTATTTATAGAATTGGTTATGTAAAATCCATAATGGCAGGATTTTCTTCTTTAGGGGTATCAATATTATCTTTTACTTATTCTTCTTTTTATTCTTCTTCTTGGTAGTTTAACTTCATTAAATTTTTTCGAATATCGGTTTAAGGAGTAACCGGTTCTAATTTGGCTTAACTTTCTTCTAATTAATTTTTTTATGGGGTAGCTTAACTTAATTTTAAATTTTGTGGGGAATTTAATTAAATTTAAGAATTATCACTTTCGAGTAATTTTACTAATTTTCTAATTTCTTATTCATCATCTTTTCTTTATTATTTCAAATTTTTCTTATGGGATGATTAATTAAATTCATCATTGTTTTTCATATTTTAATTAAAAATTTTTTTAGCATACGCAGTTTAATCATCCATCAATTTTTATTTTAATTAAATGTGGGAAATTTAATCAGATTCAATTCCTTAGGCCAATTTTAATTATTTGAGTTTATCAAATTACTCTCTCCTTTTTTTACCAAGTTCTTTAAATTTTTCTTACTAAAACATATATTTCTAGAAAATTCCATGGAAATTGCATGGAATTGGGAACAAATTTTCTGCATTTCAATAATGACGGGAGCAGCAATAAGATTTTTAAGCAAAGCTGCTTTCTTTCTTAAAATAAACTCTTCTAAATACAGGTTCTCCAACATGTTTTAGTTAGCAAAAAGGTGTATCATTTTTATTTTCTCTTCAATATCTTAGATTGAGTGAATAAAATAGGAAATAACAAAGGCAGGCGTCGAAGAAATTTCTTTTTAAATATGTATATCTTCCATAAGGTGATCGACACAGAAATCGATAATATTAAGGGCTACATCGATTTCTTTTTCCGTTTAAGCTCTACTAAATCCAGAATAGGGGAGGGAATAATTCATCATAACGAGTTAATTCTGAATATATTTTAGGGTAACAGCATCTCGTTCTTAAATAAAAGTGTTAAGTTCAGGGTACATAGGTTATAAGGGGTGAAGTTTCAAAAGTTAGGGTTAGGATAACTTTCTCAATGATTAGGTGTGTTTTTAAGTTTTTAAAATGTTTCAGAAAATACGACTGGGGTGTGTCGATAGCGGTTTTTTGTTAACTTATTTTTTTTATTTTTTCTGAAATTTAAAATTAATTTAATAGACACATACTAGATTTGATAAAATTTACTGACTTTATATATAGGTAATTGTTTTTTTATAAATTTTGTTTTTAAATTTTATATATAAATATTTATATTTAT
Organism: Pseudocohnilembus persalinus; assembly: GCA_001447515.1. Taxonomy (NCBI): domain Eukaryota; phylum Ciliophora; class Oligohymenophorea; order Philasterida; family Pseudocohnilembidae; genus Pseudocohnilembus; species Pseudocohnilembus persalinus. Next base: position 112,589 of record LDAU01000101.1, on the reverse strand, counting down.
TTTATTTTTATTTTGGAGAATAATTATTTTATAATTAAATTTAATTATAGAAGAACAAAAAATTAATTTTTTAAATTATATTTATTTTATTTAGCTTTTAGTAATAAATAATTTTTGTAAATAATGATTTCGGCAACTTGATGAGCCATATTCTACGATAGAAAATAAAAAAATTATTATGGAAATCGAAAACACCTTTTCCGATATACAACCCTTTTTATTTTTTTATATAAATTTTTTTTTAACCAAACTCATATAATATATGGGTTTGACTAAATAATAAACTAGCGAAAAATTATATAAAAACAAAGTAAAACAATATTGGCGATTATTTTTTTTTTTGGGTTTGATTACAATAAAAATTTGGTATAAAAAACGAAAGGATAGTATAAGTATTCCAAAATGGCATAATTTTCGGTTACCAATAAAATCTCTATTTTTGTAAATGATATATATAAAAATAACTACAAAATCTGTTAATTCTTAATAAAAATCTAGAATCTATGAACTTTTATGGTAATTTAAATTCATTTTGTGTCTTTCAGCGTAAGTAAAATTATAAAATTCCTTTTAAATTTGAGTTGGAAATTAAAGATGAAATTTTATAAAAAATTAAGGATATTAGAAATTTATCATTAAAATTATAACTTTTTCCAAAAGGGTGTGGTAAGATGTCTAGGATTCCATTTTAGCCTTAAAATTAAAATAAGGTGACAGATTTAAACTATATTAATTATAAATGTATTTGATATTAAATTAACTCATTACTTATGTTTTTTCATTTTTCCACTAAATCTATGAACCACTTTTTTATTGAAATGAAGAAAAATAGTTTAAAAAGAAGTAAATTATAAAAATGGAAAAATTATTCGGCACTATATGATTTTATATTATTATAATTAAAAGATTTATATCAAATATTTTTTAATTTTTTTAAAAATTTTAAAATTTACAGAGCAGGAATCTTGAAATTAGCGATTTGAAAATATTATCATTGCATTTTTTAATTTTTTAATTTTTGACCATTTGAAATTTAATTTTAGGGCCTATTTAGAATATACATAAAAAAGCATCATTAAATTAATTTTTTAAAATACATTAAAATTTATTTAATAATTTATGAATAATTAAAATTGACATTAAATACCTCATAAAATATTGTAGTTTAATTTGTAAAATTAGAATAGATATTAATTATAAGTGCAATTAAAAATTGATAATAAATTTATTTAGAAATTAATCATTAATGAAATTATAAATTTCTAATTAAATTTTTTATATCAGAATTCCATAAAAAAAAGATGTAGCATAATTTTCACCCGATATAATAATATTATATTAAAAAATATTTAGAAATTAAAGGTATTATATGGAAAAAATACATATTAATTTTTCTCCATATAATATATATTTTTTAGTTATTTTATATTTTATGAAATTTTAATTTGAAAGCATTTAACTCATATTTAATTTAACAACAACTTATAAGGGCTTTTTTAGTCTTGTTGATATGAAATTTGGTATTGGTACAAATAGGAAATTTTAACTGAATACTATAAATATATAATATATGTAATTTAAAAAGTTCTAGTGAAATAATTTATTTATTAATTATATCAGAATTTATCAAATTTAGTAATTATTTGCATTTAATCTTTTTTAATTATTTATTACAATAGACTTATATTTTTTAATAAGAAAAATATTGAAAATATATAAATTATTATAATATTAAATATAAAAAAATTATCATAAAAAGTTATATTCTTAATAAATTAAATAAATTTAATAAAATGGAAGAATTGATTGAATAGTAGCCTGAATACTCTCCTAAATTCGAAGAATTATGTGATTTAAATTTACTGGGAAACAATAAGCACCCTTATTTTTAAGTTGAAGTAGAGAAATTAGAAAAAAATTTAAAAAAAAATGGATTTTGTTTTCTTATTCTTCCTTTGTAATTACAAGTAAAAATTATGGATTTGAATGAAAAATTTTTTGAAAATTCAATTTTATCGTGAATTTAAATTAAATTAAATTATTTCTATTTTAATTTTTTATTTAAATTTTAAAATATTATTTATTTAATTTTATTTAAATTTTTAAATATTATTTCTATTTTAAATGTCCATTTAAATTTTTAAATATTATTTATTTAATTTTTATGTATTTTCAAAGGAAGCCAGTAAAAATTTGGTGAATGCATCAAAAGAGGTTTTGGGAAAAATACCTTAAAATTAAAGTGGGTAATATTTTGCAGCCCCTGGGTTCGGGTACTGTGATAAAGGGAATAAATAGTCTTTAACTTATTTGACAGGTTAATTTTTATAGTAAGAAAAAGAAATGGGTTCTATTTGTCCCCCTGTTTAATTAAATTAATAAAAAGGTGTAAATAAAAATATTTAAGAAAGTGTTAAAAATGTTTCAGTTTTATTTGATAATGCCAGTAAATACATTTTTAAAAATGTGCCTTGTTTTTAAAAAATCGCTTAAAATGGGAGTTAGGAAATCCCTTTGTTGAGGAAAAGAGTTCCTTAATTTGGAATGTTGGATGTGGGTAAAAAAATAATAAAAAATAATATAAATATAGCATTTATTGTTTTTATTTTATTATTTTATTATTTTATAATTTTTATTTTTTTTATTTTATAGTGAGATATTAAGGCCGATCTGGATATAAAGTTGATTCGCACGTTGATCCTGGAATTTTTTCAATTTCTGTTTTCAGTTCTGATAGCGGACTTTAATTAAAAAATAGTGAAGGGAAGTGGATACAGGCCCCTTATAAAGATAAAATGTTTGGAATAATATGGTAAAAAAACCGAAAATATATTATATATTAAGTTTAAATAATTTTTTTTATGTATTTTTTTATTAATTTTTATATATATAAATATATCTTTTATTTTTTAATTTTATTTGAAATTATTTATTTATATAAAAGGAATGGGCTTGCAGCAAATAGAATTAGTAAAGGAGAGATGGCATAAGGATGGCACAGAGTTGCTCCTTCTTAAGAAGATAGATATACTATGTGGTATGAATGTGTTGTTAATTCTTAAGTCGATGATAAGATATAAAATGGGGGTATTTTGGCGTTAAAAGGTTAAAATTAGTTATATTTATAGCAAATCAATAAAAATAATAATTAGCAAATTGATGAAAAAGATAAAATTAATATTAATGTTTAAGCTTAAAATGGTAAAAATTTTAATATGGTTTTAGATAAGAAAAAGGTAAAAAATTTTTTAATAATAATGATTAGTTTTATTTATTCATTTTATTAAATTTATTATTTATTATTAAAGGACACAGTAGGTACCATGAAATTTAAAATGGAAGATATTAACGGTTTAAGAATGTCGAAAACTGCAATGCCACCTTAATTTAATGATAATGACAAAATTGGAAGTATATTCGGGTTTAATAAAAATTAGGCAAATTTAAATATGTAAATTGAATAAAATAACACAAATAACAATTTTTTCACAAGCAATCCAAATAGTTATATAAATCCAGTCAATAATTCTTAATATAACATTTTTTAATAAAGTAATTAATCTTTATAACCAATTTAAATGAATGGTTATAAAAGAAAGCAGGCTACAGATTCTTAATATTAGGTAAAATGAAAAAATATTGGAATATTTTTATAAAAAGCAATAATAATAAAATAAAAAAAAATAAAAAAAAAATGGCCTTTTAATTTCTTTATTTCTTTATTTATTTATATTTTTTAAATTAACTTTATATATTAAAAATTTAATATTTAAAATAAAGGAAATGATGAGCCATGTAAAAAATTGTAATCATAAATAATGTCATGTAGTTTGGAAAGGAAATTGGGGGCCTTTTATTGGGGGCTAAAAAGGAGGGGCTTATTTTGATTTGACTGAATGCGCTATAGGAAGAAAAATGAATGAAGCAATTCATTGGAATTATAATGATCCAAATAATTGAAATTATTAAATTATATTTTAATATGATAGGATAAATATTTTTGAAATTAAGTTATATTATAAATTTATATAAAATTAAAAGCAGATTATTATACAAATTTTCAATGAAAAATGATTTAAATGTTAAAAAATGATATTTTCTATTTTAAATAGAAAGTTTTTTATATATTTTTCGATAATATATTTTTTAGAGTACCTAAAAATTAATTAAAGCTGTTTTTTTTAAGTGTTTTATATTAAAAATTAGACTTTATAAAAATAATTAGTATGATACATTATTCAATATGTCACTTCATTTTTATAAGCTTAATTTAAATTTTAAAGTATTTTTTTATATAAAAATTTATAAATCAATATTTAATATTCTCAGCATTTATTAAAATTAGGTTTTCTTTTATTTAAAAAAGCATCTACGCCTTCTTATTTGCCTTGTGTGTAAAAAAGAGGGTTAAATAGTTATCTTTCAGTTTTAATAGCTTGAGATAATCCCTATTCTTAAGCTGATAAAATAGATTTTTTTGCTGCAATTAAAGCTGTCATTGATTTTGCTGAAATTTTTTTAGCGAAATTTATGACATTTTCTTAGAAATTTTCTTTTTTTAAAATTTCGGTACCAAGTCCCAAATGTAAAGCTTTTTCGGCAGAAATCATTTCACCAGATAAAATTAGTCTACTTGCATTATATTATCCTATTTAATTGGTTAGTCTTATGTTTCCTCCACTTATATAAATGAAAATTATTTTATTTAATTATTTTATAATTATATTTATTACAGTCCTGGGATTAAACCTAGGCTTAGTTCTGGGAGTCCTAGTTTTGCTCCTTCTTATAAAATTATAATATCACAGGCTAATGCAACTTCTAATCCTCCACCTAATGCATAACTTTTAAAAATAAAATTAATAATTAAATTTAAAATTTACAAAATTTTTTTAAAAAAATACCCATTAACTCCTGCTACAATTGGTTTCACGCAATCAGATAAAGCTCTATCAAGGTTATAAAATTTATCTATAAGAGTAATTATATTATTAATATAAAAAAATTAATAATACAAAGGAATGTTTGTATATATAGTAAATATATTTATATATATAAATAACCTTAAATATTTTATTTTTCGTAAGTTAAATCAGAAAACTCTTTGATATTAGCCCCTGCACAAAAGGCTTTTTCACATTTAGACAAGATAACGATAACCTGAAAAAATAAAAATTATTTTAGATAGATTAGGCTTATAATTTTAAAAATTTATAAGTTAGATGAAAATATATAAATACATTAAAATAAAAAAATAAATATAATAAATTATGATTTGATATTAATGAAATATTTAAATTTAAGAATTATATATATATATTTATATTATATTATTTACTTTAACTTAATCGTTTTGGCTTAAAGCATTAATTTTAGTAGAGATTTCATATCTCATTTAATCTGATAATGCATTTAATTCTTTAGGGGAATTTAAATATATGATTCCTATTCTTCCTTCATCTGCGAATTCTAGTTCAGTTTTTTATTGGTTTTAAGATAATTCTTATTATAATTTTTGGAGTCTATCGGCCATTTTTTTATATGATTTTTTTATTAATTATGTAAATTTTTTTATATGTTTTATATTTTTTTTTTTTTTTAATAAATTATTATTTAATTTTAGTGATTTTACAATTATTATTATTATTCTTATTAATGTGTGTTCTAGTGATTAGATTTTATTTTTTGTTGTTATAATATTAAGAATAAAATTATAAATATAGAAAGATTTATCATCTAATATTACATTAGATAATATTCATATAATACGTCATTTTAGTCACTAATTAAATTTTTATTTATAAAAAAAGGCTTTTAATTCTATAGTGAAGTATAAAATTTTTAGATGAGAAGTAACATCATGTATTTTCTTTTTTATTAATAAATTTTAGTAAATATAAGATATTATAAAATTTTTTAATATTTTAATAGTAATTTCCAATCAATTTTTTATTTATAATTATAAGTATAAAAAATAAATAAAGTATATAAAAAACGATATGGAAAATTTAATTTTATGAAATGAAAATTATTTCAATTAAAAGTAATAAAATCAAATATCATTAAAATTGGGTTTTCTTTTATTTACAAAGGCCTCATAGCCTTCTTTTTTTCCGGGTAAAATACATAATGTATTAACTAATTATTTTTCCATTTATTTTGCTTAAGTTGTTCCCATTTCATCTGCGGTTTATATACTTTTTTTGGCAGCTGTTAAAACAAACATGGATTTTTAAGCTATTAATTTGGCTTAATTGATAACTTATTCATGGAAATTTTCTTTTTTAAAAATATCGGAAGCTATTCCATATTATAATGCTTATTGGTCGGTGATTGGTTGGGCTGATAAAATGATTTTCATTGCTAATTTTTGTCCTACTAATTTTGTTAATCTTATCGTTCCTCCCCTGTAAATATATAAATATATATTTAAATTAATTTTGAGAATAAAAAAATAAAAATTTTTGATTAATATAAAAATGAATTAAATTAAAAATATTAATATGTAATATTTGGTTAATAGGATTATTATAATTTATTCAATTTATATTTATAATTTTAGTTAAATTTTTACATTCCGGGAATTATTCCGATGTTTGTTTCTGGGAGTCCTAATTTGGATCCTTCTTGTAAAATTAATATATCAGAAGCTAAAGCTACTTCGAATCCTCCTCCAAATATAACTCTATACAATAAATTTATATAAATATTTAATATATATATATATTTCTATTTTAAATTTTATATATTACCCATTTGCTCCACAAATAATAGGTTTAACACACTCTGAAAGAGCTTAATCTAGCTACTTCATAGAATCTATTTAATAATATAAAATTAAAATTAATAAAATATTATTTTTTTATATATATTATAATATTTTATTTTTTATTATATAGTACCTTATAAAGTTTAGTTTTAATATGTAAATCCACCAAATTCTTTGATATTTGCACCAGCACAAAAAGCCTTTTCAACTTTTGATAAAAGAACTATAACCTAGTTATATAAAATATTAATGAAAAATAATTAGAATTGATAGTTTATAAGATATTAAAAATATAATATATTTATAGTAAAAATATAAATTATTTTAATAAAAAAAATTTAAATAATATTAATATTTAATTTTATTACGGTCATTTTTAGGTTTCCATTAAAATTTATTTTAAGAAATAATATTTATAATAAAAAAAAAATAATAAATTTTTTTAAATTTTAAATTTTTGAATAAAATATCTTTAACTATGGTTAAATATAAATATGTATTAAATATTATTTAATATTTTTTTTTATTTTTTTATAATAGTATATAATTTTACTTTAACAATTGGGTTTTAGCTGAGGGCATTTATTTTTTAAGACAATTCTTTTCTCATTTAATCTGAAAGAGCATTTAATTCTTTTGGGGCGTTTAAATAAATGATTCCAACTCTTCCTTCATCTGTAAATTCAAGTTCTGTTTTTTATTAGTCTTAAGACAATTCTTACTGTAATTTTTGAAGTCTTTCTGCCATTATTTTTTTTATTTTTTGAGTTAGTTTTTTTTTTTTATTATTTTATTTTATTTATTATATATTTTTTTTTATTTATTATATTTTTTATATTTTATATTATTTTTTTTTTTCAGTGGTAGATTAATAGTTGATATAGTATAGGAGGTTTAGATTGAGTATTGATAGTATTGGTAGTATGAATAGGAAATTATTTAATATATATTTGTGTTATTTTTTGATGCGGCTAAAGTATTTGTGGATAAATATAAAACTTTTTTGTTAAATAAATATGGGTGAATATGTTTTAAAAATAAATTTTTTTACTTTATTCAAAATATCTTAATTTTATTTTAATATAATTGTTTTTGTTGAATATTCTTATGAGTAAAAGGTATTTTATAGGTATTAAAATATAAATTATGAATGGCATTTATTTGGTTGCTATTAATTATTAAGAATTATGTAATTAAAAAGAATTAATAAATATTAGTTTTATTATAATAAGGAAACGGATAATTTTATTTTTTAATTAATAAGCTTATTATATTATAAAATGCATATTTTTCATTTAATAAGTAGCATTATTTTTAATTAATTTTAATTATTATTAATGAAAACTATTAATTACTTTTATTAACAAATATTTAAAAATAAATCAAGAATTAGTACATATTTTTGCTTTGTAAGATGTAGTAAATTTAGATATAAAACAAATTTTAAACATATTTTTTAATATAATTAATTAGTATATTAGATAAAAATAAGATAAAAGTATTTAAAGATAAATAAAATAAAAAATTAATGTATAAAATAAATATTAATAATAGATTATTATTATAGATTATTATTTATATAAATTGAAACTATAATGATAAAATAATTATATAAGTTTGTTTTATATTTTCATATATTATACTTATTTTGATTATTAAGTTATTATTTTAGTTGTTAAATTTATTTTTCAAATTTGCTTGGGATTTTGGTTTACATTTATTTTGATCTAAAATAATTACTATATAAAGATTATTAATAATTAGAAATATTTTTGTTATTATTAATTTAGTTAAAGTTATTTTATTCTTATATATTATTATTTTATAAATTTTGTTGTTTTTTAATAAATTAAAAGTCTCTATATTAATTGTTGTTATTATTATTTAGATTTAATTATTAATTCTTATGTTGATTTTTAAATTATTGTGGATTAAAATTAGTATGTAAAGATATATTTTTATCTTTAAAGTTGTTATTTTAATAATTTTATTTATTAATTTCTTATTTTGGGGTATTTGGCTTAGAATTAGTAAAACTGAAAAAATTTGATATATTCAAACAATCATAGTATTTAATATTGGCTTTATTATTTTAAATTTAGTATTTTTCTTTTTATGTTGATTCATTTTCATTTTTTTGGTAATTTTTGTTTTAATTTTTATTTAGAAATGAGTAAGCTGACTTTTATCTGTCAATTATGGGAGATTATTTGTTTTTTTCGAAACTAGAAATAAATTACTAATAGTTATCTTTATGAAAAAGATTTCTATGTTTTTAGGAAATATTTACCTATTTTTATAAAAATTAATTTTATCATTTAAAAAAATTAAATTTGAATTTAATTTATAATTATTTAATAAAATTAAATTTTTTTAATATAAAATAAATTAAATGATTTCTAACATATTACATTGTGATCATCTGAAATTATTTTATTTAAATTTATTTTTTTAATTGGACTGGTATTAGCGGAATTATTTTTATAAAGTCTTGCTGATTAAATTTTTATTTAATTTTTTGTGTTGGTTTAAGATTACATTTTATCTTTATTTTCACTATTTAATGAATATTGATCTTATTATTACTTTTTTTATAAAAAAATTTAAGGTTAGAATTAAAAATCAGCTTATTTATTATTAGTATTGTTATTGTAGTTTTAAATGTAATGAGAAAAAGACTATTTATTTTTATTTTATGTAAAATTTTTAGCAGAGTTGTGGCTTTGACTTTTGGGCGTCAACTGATTATGATTTAATTAAAATTAACTTTTAGTTGTATTATTAAATTTTTAATTTAAATTTTTTTTATTTGGGTTATTAAATTGAAAATTTGGAGTTAAATTTTATTTTTCGGAATTAGTTTCGTTTTCTGATTATTCAATAAATTTAATTTTATTGATATTATTGATATTATTGAAATTATTGAAATTATTTAAATTATTAACATTATTATGAGTTTAGTTATTATAAGAAAAAATTTTGGGCCTACTAGTTTCTGGTCTTATTTTTATAGGGGAGAAATTGAGAGAAGTGGGCGAATTATTTTGACTGAAATTTTAGGGTTAAAATTTTTGAATAAATGATAAATCAAGTAATTAATTAGAGTGATTATTATTTTTTTAGAAAATTTTGGTATTTTTTCTGGGGGAGAGAGATTTTTAAGTGATTGTAGTTTTTTGTTGCGAAATTTTTCTGACAAATTCTTTTCTTTCATTTTGGAAGTTTTTTAGGGATTTTAGGATATTTTAGATGGTAAAATTGGAAAAATTGGCACTAGTATTGGCATTATTGTTTTTTTGGTAATTTTAGTGGAATTTTTGAGAAATTTCGAGGTTTTGAGAGTGGTTGTGCTGGATTTGTTGTTGGAGGAGGTTTTTGTCGTTTTTTTGTTGTTCTTTTAGCTTTTGGAATTCAGTTTTTTTGGGGGGGGATTTTTTTGTTTGTTATTTTTTTTTGTTTTGGAATCTTTTGAAGATTTATTTTGAATTGTAGAAGTGAAGATCTTGGATTGCTTTTTTATTTGAAGATTGGGATTTTACTAAGGTTAGTCTGTTTTTTACAAGATTTTCGAGGATATTAATTTTTTCGGATTGGGTGTCTAAGTTGTTTTCTTAAGTTTTGTCGATATTGTTTAAATTTAAATTTAAATTTTAATTTTAAATTTATGTTTGAGTTTAACTTTAGTTTAAGCTTTAAATTTAAGATTAGGTTTAAGTTTAATTTTTATTTTAATTTTAACTATTTTGGATTTAATTTTAACTTTTTTATAGGCTTTTAGAACTGAAAGTGCTTTTAGTTTTTTCTTACTTTTACTATTAATTTTACTATGGATTTTTAAGCTCTTGGAAGGTAACGTCAAGATTACTGTTACATTCTATATTTTATAGAGAAATAATGCTGTTTCTTTTTTCAATTTTAAAGTTTAATTTTTAATTATTATTATTAGGAGATAGATTTTCACTATAGTTATTGTTTTCAAAATATTACTGGTGACTAAGAAATATAGATATATAATAAATTAAATTTAATTAATTTTTTATAATTTTTAAATATAATTAATAAAATAAAATGAAATATGCTAAATAAAATTATAAGCTTGTTAAAATTTGTTTATTTCTATAATTAAATTATTTATATTTATATTTTACACTGATTAATTTTTTTATCTTTAAGGAGAAAATGAAAGTGAATTTTTATTAGAGAATTTGGAGTTTAATGGTACAAAATTAAGAGATTTATGAAAAGTTTATGATTAGGAAAGAGGAGAGTATTTTTTTTTTTATTTAAGTTTTTTTAGTTTAAGCTGTAAAATTTTGGTTTATTTTTGAAATTTTATTTCATCTTTGTCACTGTAGAATTGTAGATTTTTTTTGTTATAGTCGTCGTTAAAAAGTTTGATTTGTTCTTTTGAAAGTCGACCATGTATTTTTTTGAAAGATTTTTATCTCATAATTTCTCTTTTATAGGATTCTGAGATTTGGTAAAGAGTTCTAAAAGTAATAATATTATTTAAAAAACAAAAAAAAGTTAAGAATTTTATTTAATAAAGTTTTTTTACTCATTTTTGACCTATTTTTTGAAATCTTCATCTAGCTTTTGATTTAGTTCTTTCAAATACTGGTATCTTTCAAAATTACTTTTAGATCTAAGAAATACACCCTTTTAACATTTTAAAGGAGAATTTTTAAGATTTTTTTCGTTATCTGTGAAAGAATCAGGGATTTTAGAAAAAGAATTTTGTTGTTTATTTTTTAAATTCTCATTTTTATTAATTTCAATTTTAGATTAACTTTTGTTTTTTGATTATGAAGCAGAGTTTGATAAATTACTGTACGAATTTGGGGCATTTTAAGAGTTTTTTCTGGAATTTTTATCTTTTCTATTAAAAAATTAATTAGAGTGAAATAGATTTGATGTTTTTATAATGTAGTATAAAATTATAATTGAATAAAAATGTTAACAATTAATAAAAAGTTTATATATATTTTTTGAAGTTTAAAAAGTAATTTTTTTTTTTTTTATAATAATTATTTAATTTAAAATTAAGTAATTCTTAATATTAATTTAAATTGATTAAATTTATAAATTTAAAAAATTTTATTTAATTATTATTTTAATTTTAATATATTACTTTTTATTTAATTATGCACTATAAAATCCGAATTCTTTGTTTGGGTCGTCTAAGAATTCAGGGGCTAAAATTGGATTTATTAAATGGTCTTCTTATTAATTTGTTTGCTGTTATTCTTCATAGAGTTATTAATGGATAAATTTGTCATCTTAATTCATGATAATTCCCAATTATTTTAACTAGAAATTGAATGAGTTAGTTTGAAAATAGAAATCGTTTAATTTTTCTAGATTTTTTTTAATTTTTTCCAGTTATTTTTGAAAGAATTGAGTCCAGTTTTTATACATTTTTATGACTGTTTGGTATTGGGAAGGGTCATTTATGAAAATTTTTTGGAAAATTGTATCTTTTATTTGGAAAAGTTTAGCATTTTGCTGGGAAGTTATTTTGGCTTGAAAAATTCTTTATTTTAAATAAAGTTTTTAATTTATTAGAACAATAAAATAAGAAATATATTTAATATTCTATATATTATTAGAAAAATAAAATTATGAAAAATATTTAATATTCTTTATATAATTTATTATTTTTTTTAAATTACCTTATTTCTATGTTTTCCATGAATTCTTAGTAGCCAAAAATATTATCTGGACCTAGTGAAATTATTGGAAATGACTTATTCTTATTATAATTAAGTTTAGAGAAATTATTTATGCCTTAGTTTTATGCTGAAATTAATAATTATTACTCTTTTTCTAAAATTTCCTTTGATTTGTCAATTCTGTCTTTTAATTTTAAATTAAGATAAATTAAATATATAAAAATTTCAACATTTAGAAAAAATGGCCAATAATATTAATAAGTTGATAAATAATAATTTTGATTAAAAAATTATCGAATTAATTTTAAAATTATGAAATTTATTGTATATATAAATTTTATAATAAATATTTTTTACATGAGAGACTGACTTCTCCTTATATAATTAGAAAAATACCAGAGTTTAATTAGGCATCAAAATTATAAATAATTTATTATTTTTGATAAGCTATAATTTTTCCATAGTTTACCAATTCTTTTAGTTAAAAAAAGCTGCATTTTTGGAAAAGGGGTTATTTTTTAAGGTAATTAAGAAGTTCTTTTTTTTATTTGTTAAGATTGGAAAAAAATTTGTTATATATTTGTCCTTGTATGTTTTTTTTGTTGTTATTGTTAAATGTGTTATTTTTATTGTTTTCGTTTTTCAGTTCTATAAAGTATTCGTCTGAGTATTGGAAGGGTTCAAGGAATTCTTTTAGGAAAATTTCTAGACTTTTATATAAATATTTTATGTATATATTTTTTTATATTAATGTTTAATTTATATGAGAAAATTAAAATTAAATATATTATATTTTTTTATAATTTTTATTAGGTTATTAATGGTATTTTTGTTTAATTCTTTAGAAAAATTTGTTATTATATTTATTTTTTGTTTTTATTGTTTTTTACTTTTCGCTTAGTTCTTGGAAAGAAAGTTATTTTTTATAGGAAAAAACAGCTTGGATTTATTGGATTGAAGAATTGAGTTGGCCAAAACTGTAAAAAAAAATAAAAATAAAAATATAATTTCTAAAATTAAAACACATAAATTATTTTTTATAGTGCAATAGTATGTATATATTTATTACCTGATTTGGAATTTTTACAATAAAATATTTTATTGTAATTCTAACACTGATTCTTCAATATTAGAAATTATTTTTTTAAAATTTTGGAATTAAATATTATGGCTTTATTAAATAATAAAAATAAAATTAATAATTATTTTAATATGATATTAAATAAATACAAAGGTTGAATAATTAAGATATTTTTGACTTTTAAACAAAATTATTTATATTTATAATTTGGAAATAATTAAAATTATTTATAAATATATTACTCTTGATAGTGAAAAACATGAGATTAACTATCCTAAAGTGAGTAGAAAAACTCTGAAATTTGTATAAAATTAAGTTAAACAGCTTAATTTGTTCTATAATTAATTTAAAAATTATAAAATTAAAATTATAATAAAAATTAAAATATTTAATATTATTTATTAACAATTAATATTTATTACTTATAATAAGAAATAAAATTAGAAAATATATTTTGGATTTTGTGGAAAAAGATTTCGAGTTTTTTTTATTATTTAATTATTATTTCATTATTATTTATTCTACATGAATTTCTTTTGAAATTTCCTTTGTTTATAGAAATAGGTCTAAAAAAAATAAATTGTTAAAAATTATAATAAAATTTAATTTTAATTTAAAAATTTTAATTTTAAACAATTTATATTTATTTTTAGATTTTTATTTATTTTTACTGGGTTTTGATTATGTACTAACAAAAAAGATTATTGTATTTGGAATTGGTCGAAATTTTTAGATTATAGATTTGTTTTTGTAAAATTTTAAACAGGCTGTATTTTTATTTTGTTGTTAATGGATTTATGAAGGTTGAGGTCATTTTTTTTATTAAAATTTATATATATATATTTTTGTTTTTTTTTATTAATTTAGAATTATAGTATTAATAAGTTTTTGTTAGGTTTTCTTTGTCAATAAAAAATAAAAATTAATTATTTATAAAATTTTAGTGGGTTTACAAGAATTGAATATTATTATAGTAGATTAAAATTGAATTTGTATTATTAATCGAAGAATTAATATGATTATGGTTTTTAAAAATTTTGAATTTCTTTTAATTTTTGATTTAATAGAATAAATATTATTTTATTTTATAAATAACTTTAAATGGTTTTGAATAAAAAAATAAATAAATAACTTTTTTCTTGAGAGTGGTAAAATTTAATATACTATTATTATTAATTTTTATTAACGAGAATAATGAGATAAATTATTTCGAAAACAAATAAATAAAAAGAAGAAAATTTATATATGAAAAATTAGACATAATAATAAAAGGCAGATAGTTTATATTTGGCCAAAATTTTGACTTAAAATAGTGTGAAAACCAATGAAGAAATATAGAAAGTGAAAATTTATTTAAAAAAGTTAAATTTTTTTGCAGAATTGTTTAAATAGTTTTAAAATGACAACAATATGATAGTGAAATTGATAAATGTTATGAAAATTGAGTATTTTTAAAAAAATACATTAATTTTTGAGTAAAATGATTCCGATGCAGACAAAGCTTATGTTATATTAGATGGTGAAGTAAATATTTTTCAAAGGTAGGCTGCAGATTTATTTGACAGACCTGTTAAAATGGTAATTTATTTTTATTATTTAAATTAGATGTGATTTTTTCTTTTAATACCGATTTTAGAATATAAGCATAAGTTATTATAAAAAATTATAAATTATTATATATATTATCATAAATTGTTTTTAATATTAATACTAATTTTAAAGGCTAAAGAAACATTTTAGACAAACTTTTCTTAGATTTAATAATAAGAAGAAGAATGGTAAAATTAAAGTGAATAAGACGATATGTAAATGACTGTAAATAGTAGTTTATAAAGATATTTAAATAATACTTAAAATTCAGAAAATATTCAAACTTAGCTCGAAAATAGTTGTTAAAAAAAAATATAAAACAGTACATTTTACTAGGAAAATTAAGATGACTTTATTTAAGAAAATGAAGTTAAAAATGAATAGAGTAAAAAAAAAAGTATACTAACTACAACCAAATTTGTAATTATCATATTATTCAATAAAAAAGAAAAAGTTGAAATAGTTTATAAAGCTATATATTTAATGAAATAAATAAAAAGATATAATTTATATTAAAAATATTTTTATTATAATTTTATTGTATTTATTATTTTTAGTTTATTAATATTATTTAAAACGTTTAGTTAATGAAATCTCCCGATTAAGCTATTAATAAGTTATAAAAGGGAAAATTTATATAATAATTTTTAATGAAAAATAAAGGCGATAAAAAAAAAGAGTTGTAGGATAATAAGATAGAGTAGTCGGAAATTGATGAATATATTTAGAATAATTACGGAACTAAAATTTTGAGTATTGGTTAAGTGATTAAATTTAATTAATTTTTATGAATTTTATAAAATTTTTATTTATGATTTATAAATAAAAAAAAAAATTGATAAATATAAAATAGGGGGCATTATTTGGCGAAAAAGCATTAATGGAAAAATAAAAGAGGGCTGCTAGTGTTATAACAAATGTAAAATATATAAAAAAGAATTTGTTGAATGTTATTTTAATAAATATGAATATTAATCTAAAAATTTATACATTTAAAATTAAATATAATATTTTTATAATTATATTTTTTTTAATTTATAGAGTAATTGTTAGTTTATTATCATAGAAAAAGAGGACTTTGATAAGATTGTAGCCTAAACTCATTCCGATTTTATAAATAATAAAAAAACTTAAATATTATATTATTTTCCGTTTATGGAAAGGATTGTGCCTAGTGCTAGGGTTTTCGAGAGGATAATTAGATTTTTTTAAACTGATAGTATTTAATTTTAAAATAAAATTATTCGTGAAGGCGAATTATTTCCTAAAGAACCTAAGGTTTAAAAAAAAAAAAATTTATATATATTTATATAAAAAATAAAACAAAATTAAATAATAATTATTGTTGAATATTATTTTTTAACTTGACTGGAAATAAACCATTAATATTTATTATTATTTAAGATTTATGTGATAACTAAAGGCTAGTTTATGTTATAAAGAAAAGTTGAGATTAAAATGAATATGTAGAATCGATTATAAAGCAGTAAATGGTTAAATATTTAAATAGTTAATTTAGGTAAAGGGGAGTTTTTTGGAGAAGAAAGTATTTACAAGTCTAATTAAAAAGAAAAAGACGAACAATAAAATGAAAATAGTAGATATAAATATACAGTTTAAGCAATTAGTAATGATGCATCTGTCATGTTTATTGGTAAATGAGAAAAATTTTTAGATTTAAATAAATAAATAAAAATTTATATTTAATTGTATTAAAAAGTAATTTATAAAAAAAATGTATGATAAAAATAATAATATTTTAACAACATAATTAAAAAAAAGAGAAACAAATATAAAAAATGATATAAATTGTATTAAGATAATATATTATAATAATTAAAGATATTATGATCATATTACATTTAAAATCAAAGAATTTTTTAATTTTTTATAATAAAAATAGAAAGAAAAGCTTTATAAAGACATTTACCAGAAGAACTGAGTTAGTATATTTTGAAAAATTACGAGTAAAGGGAAATTTAAAGAGATAAGATATATTAGAATAATTATGAGCGTATTAATTATAGTTACTAAAATAATTTATAAGAAGAATAAAATAGAAATTAGGTTTAAAATTAGAATTTATTAAGCGTGAAAGGTATAAAAGAGAAAAATTTTGACTAAATTTAGAATTTAAATTAGAAATTAGAGAAAAAAAAAGATGATTATAATTTTGATAGTAAGAATAAAAGTTAGATGTTAAATTTGAATGGGATAAATATTATGTAATAATTTGGAAATTATTATAGTAGTTTAGTTAGTAAAAGTATTTTGACTAGTGATTTGTAGAATTATAGTTTAATTTAGTAATAAAATGGCAAAAATAATTATAGTAAGTTGTTGGAGAATTAGGGAAATTTGGGAAATTAAAAAGAAAAAAATAATTAGATGATATTGTCGTAGTAGAATTTGGATTTTCACTAAAATATTGAATAGAATTTTGATTAGAGTAAAATTTAAGTTTTTGAGTCAGAAGAGTAAGGAAATAAAAATTTGGAGGGGTAAGAAATTTAAAATAATGTTTTTTTTAATTTTTTTTTTTATATTATTTAGATTAATTGTAATTACTGATATACATTAATTTAAATATAATTAAAATTAATGTCTTTTTTTTAATAAAAAAGAAGTCTAAATTTAATGGATAGCTAATTTAATTCTCACTAAAAGTCTGAATTGAATTATAATCATAAAAATGAATAAAAAAATATTGAAAAGAAGCAAAATTTATAAATTAAAGAAAATGTTATGGTAATAAAAATATCATATATATATTATCGTTGCAAATAGTTTTTATATATAAAATTATTTTATACAGGTTAAATTCAGAAAAATTACAGAGAATAAAATAGATTTGACAAATTAAGGTATATTGTAATATATATAGAAAATGATTGAAATTAATTAGCCCTTATAATAAGACCCATATCCGTTTAAAGATAGGAATTTACCTTTATTATTTTAGTAATTTTTTAAAAATGAGTAGAGGGTAAAATTAAATTTTTTATAAAAATTAATTAGAAATTAATTTTTTAATTTAAAAGAAAGCTGAAAATTTGAATAAAAAGTATTATAAAGATTTTTTCGAAGATAAAATGAATAAGTATTAGGAATTTGTTGATTAGGACAAAGATTATCAGAATTTAACTTAATTTATGAAAGAAAATTTGAGCTATTTTTAATTTGAAAATTAAAAGGGTAGTTTGGATTTAGAATAAAGTTAAAATAAAACATAAAATTAAAATTAAAATATTAATATTAATATAAATAGCTAAGAATAAAATAGTTAAAATTAAAATAAAAGTGACTAAAAATAAATTTCAGGAAATAGTGATAAATAAATAAAAGAAAATTTGAAGCATATAAGTTCTTTATATTATAAAATGAGTGGGTAAAAATTGGATTATAATAGATATTTGGAGTTTTAGAAATAGGCGATTTAGAATAATATTATTTAAGAACATTTATAATAATAATTTTTTTTGTAAATTTAATAGTAAATGTATGAATAATAATAGTATAGAAAATAATAGTAATAAGAAGTATTTTTTGAAAGTTAAGGCGAAAAATTTTTAAAAAAATTTTAAAGTTTGAGCCCATAAAAAAATATAAACAATAAAGATATAAAATCGAGTTATAAGGAATAGAAATTGGATATTATTTAAGGGGCTTATAATAAAAATTTAGGTAAAAAGGAAAATAAAGACAAAAAAAAAATAATTTATCAAAAATATTTGTCTAGAAGTCCGGATTTTTATTAAATTTAAAAGAATAAATAAAAAGAATTTGAAATGAGTTTAAATAATGGGTTTTAATCTATTAA
This sequence comes from Pseudocohnilembus persalinus, assembly GCA_001447515.1. Lineage (NCBI taxonomy): Eukaryota > Ciliophora > Oligohymenophorea > Philasterida > Pseudocohnilembidae > Pseudocohnilembus > Pseudocohnilembus persalinus. The sequence continues at coordinate 93,657 of LDAU01000101.1, read as the reverse complement.
AGAGTAAAATGATAGTTTGGAGTAGGACGAATAGTAAGATTTATAAAGTAAATTTTAGTTTTAAGAAGAAAAAAAAAAGGGTAATAATACTAATAATTTTAATAAAATTAACATGAATAATTATAATAAAAATAAAAATAATCAATCGAATAGCTAAAGTGTTATATAGTGGAATTAAAAAATTTTTAAACAAAATTAGAGAAATTAAAATGAAAAATTGAAGTAAAAAAATTTTATAAGAGGGGTATCTGAATTTAATAGTAATATTTTTGAGAATTTGGGCGAGAAAATTTTAAAAGAAAAAAAAAGGAGAAAAAGTTTGATAAAAGATGATTTTATTTTTTTAACATTTATTTTTGGAAATTAAAGAGAAAAATTACTTTCTTTTAAATTTGATTAAGTTATTTAAGAAGCTTTTAAGAAAAAATAAAAAAAATTTGGTTTTGAATTTTAAAAATTTGTTGAGAAAGTTAAGAAAAACTAATAGATTATTAGTAATCATGTTTAAAATTTTAATGGGTTTCATAATTTGAAATATAGATAAAGAAATGGATAAATTGGAAATTAGAGTTAAATTTAAACGGATGTGAAAAAAAATAAAAATACTGAACAAATTAGAAATAATAAAAGGGAAAATAAATTTTAATTTTAATTGAAAAAATAAAATGAAAATTTGCAGAAAATAAAGAATTAATCTGAAGAGCAAAAAAACAGACTTTTAATGAAAGATTGTGATAAAATTGGATTAGGTTCTTTAGAAAAAATTTAAAATTTTAATATTTAATTTTTATAATAATAAAAAGAAAAGACTGAATTAATAGAGAAAAGTATGAAAATAAACTAGATTTTTTAAAATTAAAAATAAACATGTTTTTTTTTACCAAGATTGAAAGTATCTGGGGCATAGAGTCAGGATGCTATGAAAAGATAAGTGAGAAAATAAAAAGAAAAAGAAAATTTGTATAAAAATAATTTAAATGATAATGATATAAATACTAAAAATAATAATAAATTTAATTATAATAATTTTGGAATAAAAAAAAATACATCTGATTATAATAAAGAATTTAATAAGTATAATGGGTTTGAAGTTAGAAGGAAAAGTTTAAATTAAAGTTAAAAATTAATTAGGCCCGCTTTTAGATCACTTGAGAGAAATGGGGGACTTCCTTTTATTTAGAGTTAAAAAATTTAAATAAATGAAAAAAATTAATAAAATTAAGGATAAGGGTATTTTTATAGTAAAAAATTTTAACTTTAAAAAAATTAATGAAAAAATTAATTATTTATAAAAATTTTGGGTAATTTATTATGTTTTTTTGTATGATAAAATATATATAAATGAGTAGATATAGAAGTTTATGTATATATATATATGTATGTTTATATTATTTACCTTTATAACAGGATTTTATTATTTTATATTTAATGTATTAGTAATATCATTAATTTATATATATAATAATTTTATAATGCATAAATTTTTAATAAATAATATAAATTAAATTAAAAATTAATAGGCTTTTTGAACTACAACTTTTACTTTTTAATATATTTAATAGTTATTTTAATTTCTAAAATAATTGTATCATTTAATTTAAATTGCAATTCAATAAATATATTTAATAAAACAAAAGATATTTTTATTAATATTTAAAATCCAAAACATGTTATAATTTGATTTGATTATTGTTAGCGTGATTTATGTTTTTTTTTATCTAATTTTGTTTTTTAATTGATTTATATTAAATATTTGTTATTTTATGGTATTTGAATTTTAATATTATAAAATTTAAAAAAAATTAAACAAATATTTTATAGAATATAGAATTCAAAAATATCATAAAATTATTAATTTTTTAAATAAAAAAAAATAAAAAAAAATGGAAGAAGATATTCCGATGAATATTTAGGATTTAATTGGTAAATTATTAAACAATAAAAAAATAATAATTGTAGATTATATATATATTATTTGGAAATATAAAATAAATTTTTTTTATAAAAAATAATTTTTAGATGAATAATATCTTGCTGCAGGAGATAAATATTAAAATATTTAAAATTTGTAAAAAAATGAGTAAATTTAGAAAATTTAATAAGAAGTATAAAATTAAAATGCTAATTAATAATAAGGATATTACGAATGTTTAACTTAGATAAAAGATTTAAATTTTAATAAAGACAAATAGGATTAGAATTAAAATATGTAAATTTTGGAAGATGATTAAAATAACTTTTATAATAATAATGATAATAATGAAAATAATTACAATAACGAAAATTTAGAATAATAAGAAGATTATGGAGATTTTTAAAAAAATAATGCATAATTTAAATAAACTGATATCGAATAAATTGACTGTGATAATTAGTATTTTTAAGATTATTAGTAATAATAATATTAATAATAATAGATAAATGAATAAAATTATGGTTAGTATGATTAATAAGTGTAAAATTATTATTAGTAATAATAAAATTAGATATATTAATAACAAAAGAAATAATTTCCATAGTAAAGTGTGGTTATTGAGGCCAGTGAGAAAGATGAGGCCAGTTTTATTTTGGGATAAAGTTAAATGAAATTAGCAGCTTCTAGGAATACTAATGGAAATTCGTATTTTGGAAGTAAAATTAAAAAAATACAAAAAAATAATTATTATTAAATAATAGTAATTATACATGTTTATATGTTTTTAAACTAAAAATTTATAAATTTTAAAAAAATATATATAATAATTGATAATGTAAATAAATATGTTTAAAAATTTACTTATTTTTAGATTTTGCTCCTGCGCAATCTTATTAGGGTAAATCTGTGTAGGAGTTTTTCGATAATAATAATTTGGGTCTTGATTCTAATTAAAATTCTAGTTCGAAATTTAGGTAGCATTTTTCAGCAAAAAAACAGGAAAAATAACTTTTAAAAAATAATTAATATGAAAATGAAGAGTTATAAATGAGTGGAGATAAAAGAGAGAATAATTTTGTGTAAAAATTTTCGAATAGTAAGTAAAATTTTAATGACCCATAAAATGAAATTATTAAAAGAATGGAGAATATTTCTAAGATGCTGTCTGTTCACTCCCATTCTGAGCATAAAAATAGCAAAGTAAATTAAATTAATTTACAATAACATAATATAATTTAATTTAATAAAAAATAATTTAACTTTATAATTTTTTAAAAATTTTAATATATAAAATATATTTAATTTTTAAGTGCTAAAGTATGGTTTAATAAAATGAATTAACTGAAAAATAATCATAAAAATAGGAATATGAATAATAAGAGGAAAATTAAGTAATTTAATATAGTGAATATTTTTTTTATTTATATTTAAATAAACTATTTTTTTTTTAATTTTTGTTTTTAATTTATATAATTAGTGTGAAGAAAAGCTGGCTTTTTCTAATTTTTTGTAAACTAGTTAGAATTATTAATAAAACGATGATTTATAAAATAAATCATAAAATAAAAGTTAACTAGTCATAAGATGTGGAAAAGATGGGATAGAGGAATATGAAATTGAAGAAAATTAAAATTAAAAAACAGATATATTAAATGATTTTTAGCATTCAGGAAGATTTATGTAGTAAAGTTGGGAAAATAATTAAAATTAATAAGGGAATTATGAATAATAAGGATTAAATGAAAACATATAAGAAAATTTATACGAAAATAAGAAATAATAATAAGAATCAAATAACAATGGAAATAACGTTAATTTTTAATAAATGAAGGAAAGTTTAAATAATTCAAACGGATTTATTTAATAAGAAAATTAAAATAATGAATATATTTAGGAAAGAACTGGGGGAAGTTTAGGTGTTAAAAGAATATCAAACTATGTTATATCTTAATCTTAATCTTAATAAATGAATTTGAATTAAAGTTTAAATTAAAATTAAAATTAAAGAAAATCATATATGTAGAATTCTTAGAGTTTGAAAGAGGCAATTAGAAATTCTTAGAATTTTTTAAGAAAATCTTAATTGGATCATGTTGAAGCTTAGAAAAATATGAGTGAAATTGAGAAAATTTTGAAGAGAAAATCTAGGAGCAATTCTCCTATAAGTGCTAATAATTATAATTATAATAGTAATAATAATATTTAGTCAAGAAATAGCACAGTTAATTTTCAGTCTTGTTAATAAAAATAAATGCATTAGTACAGTTAAAGCTAAAGCGTTAGACAAAGTTATAGTTTGAGAAATGATTCAGGAAATTTGTAAAATAAATAAAAATTTGACTAAAATGGATTTTCGCCTAAAAAAGTGTAATTAAATTTTGAGAATTTTAGTAAAAAAAAGAATAAAAATAGATAAAAAATAAGGGAAGATAAAGGAGTTAGTTATAGATATAATTAGAATAATAAAAGTGAGAATAATTATTTTTCTAATAGAGATATATATAATGGAATTTCTTCGTCTTCTTCGGAGGGAAGTTTAGAAAGAGTAAAAATTTACAGTTAAGAAAATACCATTAGGAATTAAAAAAATGGAATTGAAAATTAAATTTAAAATTAGAATTAGAATTAAAATTATATTTAAAATTATCTAAATAAGTAAGATGATTTATAAGATTAATAATTATATCAACAATAGCATATGATAGGTTAAGAGTAAAATTTATTTGAGTAGAATTTGTTTTAAAGTAACTAAAATTTTGGTTCTGTTTTGAAAGGGCTTGGGTAAAGTTAAAGTTAAAATTTAAGTAGAAATTATAATATTAGCTAAAATTAATTAGTGGACAATAATAACTTAAAGTAGAACTAAAGTCATTTAATAGGTTTTAATTAAAATTAAAGTTAACCTGATTTTTTTAATAATTTCGTCGATTAAAGTATTGCTCATTTGATTAGTAATAAGAGTTAAAGTAATCAAATAAGAAACCATAATAATAGTAATTAAAATAATAATAATACAATGAGTATTGGTACTAATAAATTGGAAAATTTAAATTTTAGTAGCATTCAATAAAACTAAATATAAGGATTATAAAAAAGCAGTATTAATATAAGTTAAAGTTAAAATTAAGATTAATAATAGTTTTAACAAGTAAGGTTTAATACTTAACCTGATTTTAAATGGGAAGATACAATGAATAATAAAAATGAAAATAATTTAGAAAATTCATAATAAATATAATAATAAACAAATTATTAATTGTAATAAGTTCAAAAAAGCTAAAATTAAGATTAAAAATTAAGTTATTTAAATTAAAAATTGGAAAAATAGTTTTCTTCCAATAAATTTTAAATACAAGAATCCCCAGTTTTTGTAAAAAAGAGTTAATCTGATATTAATAGTAATAAAAATAATTATAAGTATAAAAATGAATAAGAATAATTTTACAATTTATCCTAGAATATGTAGAAAAATTAGATTTAATTTTAATAATAATAAGATTAAAATTAATTTTTGAAATAGGATTTAAGAAATTTTAATTAAAATATTTCTAATATTCCTAAAAAGATTAATGGAAATGAGTAAGATGATAATAATAAAAATAATACATTTTTTGAGAGTTTTTAAGGGAATTTATTTAATGATTCTGCTAATAATTAAAATACTATAAATTTAAATATAAACAGCAGTGAAAGGAAAAAGAATATAAGTTAATTAAATTATAGTTATGGAAATTAAATGAATATGAATTAGACAATTAACAACAGTTATATTTCTAATATTAATAATAGTGTTAAAAATTAAAATTTATAAAAAAGTTAAGAAATTATAAATTCTAAAAGAAATTAAAAGAATAAATCTAATTAATTATAATAATAAAATGCTAAACTATAATAAATATAAAACTAGATTATTCAGAGATAATTATACTTGTAAATAAATCGAGATTTATCTTAAAAAAAATAGGATTAAAATTAAAATTAGTATAATTTATAGGAAAATTGTAGTAATATTAATGATTTTTATAATAAAAATAATAGTGATTATTAATAAAAATATAACGATGAAAATTTTAATAATATGAATATGAAAAATAATGGTGAAAATGAAAATTTTTAAGAAAATTTTGGAAAAGGATTTTGTTGGTTGTAGTTTAATTAAATGGAAAGGTAATAGATTTGGAGTTAAATGAAAAAAGAAAAATAAAAATTGAAATAGGAACAAATTGAGCAAGAGGAAATATAGTAGTGTTCTTTTTTCCCTTAGACAAATAGAAATAATTAAAGTGGGATTAGTACTGTTAATAGTTCCGTAAATAAATTAAAATTTTCTAATTTAAGTAAAAATGGAAAAAATACAAAAAGTACTGTTACAATTCAAAGGAATTATAATTTCAAACAAAAATAATAAATGTAAATTGATAAAAAGAATGGTATTTGCATAAATTAAAATGAACAGAAATTTAATTGTGATATAAAATAAAGCTAATTTTAAAATTAAAGTAAAAATAAAAGTTAAAATTAAGGTTCTTAATAAATTTAAAGCAACGAAGTTGATGACGCATCTGAAAATGTTGATAACATTATATTAAAAACTGAAAATAGCGATAAATATAATTAAAATTCAGAATAAAATTAAAATTATATTAATAATTAAAATAATAATATTTTGGTTGGAATATATTCGCCTATAAACTAAAATAGAAAAAGTAATTATTAAGTAATTAATAACCCAAAAAATGATTAAAAAATTGCAGATAAGTTATAGGCCTATTAAAGTGCTAGGTTATTTAATGATAATAATAAATTTGGTATAAATAAATAATATGAAAATAAGAATGAAATTGAGAATTTAAATAATAAAAATAAAAAAAAGTAAATAGAAAAGTAAAAAATTGTATGTTTTAATTAATAATAGATTAAAGATTTGAAATAAAATAGTTTATATAAATAATTAAAGAATAATAACAGTAGTTATTCTTAATTAAATAAAGTAAGAAAACAGTTTGGATAAAAGGTTTGAGTTTAGTTAAACTTTGATTTATTTTTTAAGTTTGTTTTAATTTCAATTTTATTTAAATTAAGTATATTTTTTAATAATTTTAAATATTTATTTATACACATCTATTTTTTTATATATTTATATTTTAATATTATATATTATTTATTTAAAATTGATTTCAATTTAAAAATATTTAGAATTATAAGTTAATAAATTTGAAAAAAATAAATAAACCTGTTATATTTTTTTATTAATTATGTCTATAAATTTTTTCTAGAAAAATTCTAGAAATAATTATAAAAGTTGAAAATAAATTTAACTTATAATAATATTTATATTTATATTTCTAGAAATTGAATGATGATATAATAGAAAAGAATTTATTAATAAAGAATAATTTCCATATTTTAATAGAATTAGTAATAAAATTTTAAAAATATTAAAATAAACAAAAATAAAAATATATATATATAATAAATTAGATTATTATAATCTACTAAATTAATTTAAGCAATTTAGATAATGGAGGAAAATAAAAGCACAAGTAATTAATAGAAAAAAAGTTTAATTGAATTAGAATATGAATTGGAAGAAATTTTGGAAGAAAATAAAATGAGAAAACCTTTGGATGATGTAAAAATTATCATATATATATTTTTTATCTATAATTATAAATATGTTTTAATTTAAGTTTTTATATGTATATTTTTATATCAGATTTTAAGTGAAGATGTGAAAAATGGAAGATATTAATATTTATTGACATTTTTGTTTGGGCTACATTTTTTATTTAATGTAAAAATTAATTAGTTTTATTATTAATTTTTTTTTTTTCAATAAAATTTATATCATAACTCTAATTAGTAATTTTGATATTAGAAAAATTAAAATATTTATTTAGAATTAAAATGTTAATATTGAATTTAGAATGATAAAATTTTATTTATATTTATATTAATTTAACATATTTTTTTAATTTAATAATAATGTAAAGTCAATCTATATTATGAGTAATAGCATTATTTTTTAAAATCCCTAATTTTACTGTGATGGCGAATAATGTACAGAATCGAAATTTTGCAGTTATTAAGGTGAATAATATGTAGAAGGTGTTAATTCGTTGACTAAATAATTTAAATTATACTGTTCTTAGGAGTAAAAATATATATATATATTAATAAATATAAAAAGAAAAATTACATAAAAATAAAAATTAAATACAAAATTTTGATTTTAGTTATGCAAAATCTATAGGAGAATCTGTGCCTTATATTGGAAGTGTTGTTGGTTTATTAATTTTCATGATGTTAGGAGATAGACTAGGTAAGGAAACAACATAAATTGAAAATTATAACTATTAAATTTAAGTTATTATAAATTAAAGATATTATGTAAAAGATATAAAATTATAATTAAAAGATTAAGTATTACTTTAATAATGAATACTAAAAAAAATCTATAAAAATAAAAAAATATTTAATAATTAACATAAATTGTAGCTATTTCAAAATAAAACAATTATTATCATAATATGAATCAAATTAATTTTTTTATTAATTAATTAATAAATTGATAATTAACTGATAGATAATTGGTTTTATTTATTTTGAAATTATCTAAATTTTTTTAAAATTATTTATAATAATTATCAAGATAATTTAATAAAATTAAAGATTTATATTAAATAACATTTAAAAATTTAGGAAGAAAACCAGTTTACGGGATATGTCTTATTATTTGTGCCTTTGGTTCAGTTTTGATTATATTATTTGATAATATTGTAACTATATATATTGGAATGTTTTTGGTAGGTATGGGAATTACACCTACAGGTTAATTAGATGTTGTTATTTTAAATGAAATTTCTAGTAAAAATAAAAAAATATTTCGCATATAATGTTATTTATTTTATTTAATGAAATTAAATTAAAAATAATAATGTATGAATAAAAATTTTAAATTTAAGCTGGGGGTTTTAGAGCATTTAGTATGTGCTTTGTATATGTGACTTTTGCGATAGGAGAAATGCTTATTTGGCCAATAACTATTGTAGTTAATTCTAATTGGAGATATCTATATTTGTGGTTTTTGACTATTCCTTTTTGTGTTGCTATAGGTTTGTATTTTATAGTTCACGAAACCCCTAAGTAATAAAAATTTATTATATCAATACTGAATTAGATTTTTTAATAATTATATTATACTTTTAAATATTAAAAATTAATTTTTATTTTAAAGATTTTTATAGTCAAAGAGTGAAGAAAAAACAGCAAAAGTTTTACAAAAAATTGCAAAATTTAATGGTTCAAATGTATAAATAACTGGAGATATGATAGAAAAAAGTGATTCATTATAGGATAGGTTTTTTTTTTATACTGATTTATTTAAATATAAATCTTTAAGATATATAACGCTTTCTATGTTTGGTTTATCATTTGGATGTCATGCTTTATATTACGGAATGCAGGTGTCATTGGATTTGATAGGGTCAAATATAGCGTAAAATAGCTTTTTTGTGGGAATTGCTGATTTTTGTGGATATTTATTATCTGGTAAATAAATAAAAAATAAAGAATAAAAATATTTAGCTAATTATTAATATAAAATAAAAATTAAAAATAGGTATATTACATGTATCTATTTCTATTGATTTAATTATAAAATATTACTTTTTATTTATAAGATATAATTTGCCCAAAAATGGAGAGGAAAAAAAACTTAATTGTTACTTTAGGAATTGCATCATTTTTATGTATTAGTTTTGCTTTTGATCCTGTGCCTGAATGGTGTGAAAAAGATGGCTAAAGTTGTACTTAAAAAACTATTTAAATAATTTAAGCTATGTTGGCTAGATTTGTAATTTCATTTTCGTGTAAAATATTAATTTTTATATTAAAATTATTAAATATATTAAATTTTATATGTATGATTATATATAATATTGATATTAATTATATCTTAATATTACATTATAGTTTCTTTTATGATTATATGGATGAATGAACTATTCCCAACTTCTAGTAATTTTCAATAATTGATTTTATATTTAATATATATAACTTTATATAAATAATTCAATTAATTAATATAGAATTTATATTAATTTTATTAAATTTTTTAAAATATATTATTTAAAAATAAATAGTTAGAAGTGTTGGTGTTGGATTTATTGCAGCAGCAGGATTTCTGGGTGCTTATGTTACTCCTTATATTAAAAGTCTAAGTACAGGAATTGGAATTAATTTTGTGAGTAAATAAATTAAAATAGTTATAAATATATATATATTTTATACAAATGTTTATAAAGAATAATAAGCATAATTTAAATTTTACAAAATATTTTTAGTTGTTTGTGGTTTATTTGGAATTTTATCAGTTTTATGTACCATTACATAAAAAGAGACATATAAATTACCATTAAAATAGGAAATTGATGAATTAACTAGAAGATTTTCAGTTTAAGAGTCTATGTGTACAACTGTTAATAAAATTTCATAAGATAATGAAATATAATATAATGTGAAGTAAAACATGATTATTTTTAAAACTTTTTAATTTTTTAAAATACATCTTTCAATTTTTTTCTTATTATGATTTCATAAAACATAATTAAAAAAGTTATCAATTATCAAAACTAATGAAATGATTTTAATTATAAAAATTATAAAAGAATTATTCTTTTATTAATATGTATTAAAAAAATTTAATTAATTCAATATGAATAAAAATGATTCTTAATTAAATAAAGATATTATATTTAAATCTAATGTAATATTTGGTTTTAATTTATGATAAAAACAAAAATTATTAATTAATATTTTATTTTAATAGCGAATAGTTAATAAATAAAAACCTATAATAAAAAGATAAAAAGTGAATGTAAAATAATTTATGTATTTAAGGTTAATTTGATAAAAAATTTAATTTATTATGTAATTCTAGTAATTTTAAAAATTCTAATAATTTAATAAATTTAATTAATATGCATATACTATATAAATAATATATAATAGTTAATATTTTAAAATATTATAGTTTGTCTATATATTATCAAAATGTCTTTACTTATTTTTGTTTCATTATATTTTATTATGTAAATAATTACTTAGGGTCCTTCCACTTTAAGTAAACATTTTTTAAATAAAATTACTATATTCCATAAATAAAGTATTACGAATAAAATATACAAATACAATACAAGTGTTAAAAAATAATTTTTTTATATATTATGCATATTTGTAGACATTTTTAGATTATAAAGGTGTATAATTTAGGATTATTTTTAATAAATAAAAATATATCATTGGTTTGATAATTCTTAGAAGGAATCTAAACCAGAACCTTAATATTGAGTTAGAAAATTTTTTAAATATGCTCAACAGGCCAGAATATATATTCATCATATTTAATTTTGAATATTTTAAAATTAATAAATGTATTAATCATTTAAATATATCATCTACTTTAAATATTCTAAATATTAAAATTAATAAACTTAATATAATTTAATAAAAAATAATATTTTGAAAACTACCTTACTAATGTCTAAACCGATTTATAAAAGTGTAATATTTTCCCAAGTTATTTATGGTTTAATTAAAAATAGCACTTTTATTATTATAAAAAGGATTTTATTTAAAAATAATAATATTTAATTTTTAATATATCTTAATAATTAAAATAATTGTTCTCTGACCAATTTAATAAGTATTTTTATTTTTCTTATACATAATTAATTATATGTATAATTAATTATTTTGATTCAAATTGAGTAAATTCCTAATTGTAATTAAAAGGCTTGATTCTATGTCAAATAGTATTATAATATAAATAATAAATGTTCTATCATAGAATTAATCAGAAATGATAAAATATAGTATATATAATAATTATACGGGTAAAATTATTCGTGTTCAAAAATTATTTATAAAGTAAATTTTTTAACTTATTTGTAATATATTATATTTAAATGTTCGAAAATAAATATTTTCTTTATCAAAATATATAAAAGTATGAAAAATACGTTTCATAATAAATATATTTATCTAAATTGATATAAAGAATGTTTATTTTAAAATTTCATTTTATTTATTCATAAAAAAATACTCTTATTTAAATATTCAAAAGTTTTTTATCATATTTTCAATAACAAATGATGTCAATCTAATACATATTTTATAAAATAAGAATATCTAATTAAAATCTAATAAAAGGTATCTATTTAAAAAATGTTAGGTATTAATACTTAAATTTTTTTACAGAAAATTGATATTTAAAAAAAAATAAAAAAAAATAAAAAAATAAATAAATATAAAAAATGAGTGATTTCTAATTTGATAATAATTTTGTTAATGATACAAGTAATATTAATAGCTTTGACCTTAATTGTTAAACCGATGACCAAAGAAAAATTTATTTTGAAGATATGGATAACAATGGTGAAAATTAAAATGATTCTATATTAGATGATATTAGTCTTAGTTTATTTTTCAAGTAAGATGGTGGATCTTAATAAAATTAGTAAAAAATACTAATTATAATAAATTATAAAACTAATTATAAAACTTATTTTTTATAGTTAAAACGATAATGACTATGATATATAAAGTGCTTATTTAGTATCCACTAATCAAGAAAATTCATAATCTTTTAATAAAAATATCTAATAATAATATACAAATTCTTAATTTTTAAAAAATTATTAAATTTAAAATCCTAATACTTTATGGAACTATGATGATGGATTTCAATAAAATTTATATAAAAAAACCACAGATATTTAGAATTAAATATCTAATTTAACATAAAATGCTTATGGTTTTAATGAAGAATAAATTGAATTTGAATAATAACTTTAAAAAAATAAAAATAAAAAATAATTAAATGAAACAAATACCACAGATTAGTCGACAAGAATCTCACTTTTATAATATGAAAGTACACAAAAAAAAGATGAAAATTTACAATACAAATAGTAAAATATACAAAATTAAAAGAATTATAATTAAAACCAAAACTAATAGAATTTTGATAGTTAAATTTTTTTATAAAACTAATAATTCTAGAATCATAATAATGATGATGATGAAAATAATAATTATTTATCAAAGAATTAAACACTTTAAAAAACCCAGTTAAATTAGAGTCAAGATGTAGATTTATAATAATAAGATTTTAGTAAATAGTTTGTAAGTAAATAAAATAATAAGTAAAAATAATGCAATAAATTTTACAATAAAAATAAATAATCTAATGAATAAAACTAGGAAAAAGACCCTTTAGACTTGGTAGATAAAGTTAATACCAAAAATTTGTGTAGGAACCTATTTCAGTTTTTTAGGAAGTTTTAATAAAAAAAGAAATAAAAATAATTTGAAAAATATTTAAAATTGGTGAATAATGGTAGACTTACAGAAAAGGATTTAAATAAATTTAAGATATATTTTTTTGAGATATATTATGACTTAAATAATAAAAATTAAGAGAAGAAAATTAAAAATAATTCTGAAATAGACGAAAAATAAGAAAAAAAAGTTTCATCTACAACTTAAATTAATTTATAAAGCATTGAAAATATATTTAATGGAAATTAAATTGAAAAAGAAAAAAAATATTTTGTAAAAAAATTATAAATAACGGAAGAAAAGTTAAGAGAATTTCATTCTATTTTATTAGATCTTACATTTAAGTTAATTTTTGATTTGATAATTGATAATTAAAATCTCAAAAATTTTTATATTAAAGATGAATAATTATAAAATTTGAGTTAGGAAAAAATTAACAAAATTAACAAAAAAATTGAGTAAAATGGAATTCCTATAAATTATTCTTATATTACTGAAGGAGGAAAAGCCTTTTTCTAAAATAGCATATATTTATTATAGTGCATGTTTAAACCAGAATAAATATCACAAGGATTTATAAATTAAGGTGATGAAAAAAAAATTAAAATATGAATTTAAAGATAAGTTTTTTACTAAATTATATTACAGAAATTATTATATATAATTTATATTTTTTAAATTTTTTATAAAATATAAATCATTAAAATTGAATTTTTTTATAAAGATTATAAAGATTTAAATAAATAAAAAAATGTTATATAATATAATATACATATATAAATATATATAATACAAATAATAAATTAGGAATTGTTTTAAATTTATGTACATTTTTTAAATAGTAATGTAAAATTTAGTATTTTAAAAATTAATTATAGACAATTTTATATAATTTCATTTAACCATGCAAATTTAATTTTATTTCATTTATTTAAATTTAGGAAAATTTTTTGGTAGTTAAATTGGTATTTTTTAATATTATTCTTTATGTCTATTTATAGAATATCATATTTATTTTAAAAATCAAAATTTGCATCTGATGATTTCTAATAAAAATTTTGGTATAATTATAAAATTATAACACTTATATCTATTGCATAAATCAGTGATTAATTAATATTGAAATAAAAATCTGTATATATTGAGCCATTTACTTAAATGTAATTTTAGTATTTTTTGTTCTAGTCTTATTTTTGTATGGTTTGTATTTGAAATAAGCTATTTTTGAAAGTTAGTTAATTCACTGATGAATCTAGCATATCCTTTTTGTAAAGTAAATAATTTAATTGATAAAAATTAATAAATAATATATATATAAATATTTTTTATTTTTTTTACCACACCTGCTATTAAATCATTAATTTATTCGGTTTAAAATAATACTTTGGTGTTAATTATTTTTTTTTTTGCACAGTATTCTATATTTATTTATATACTGTTTTTCAATTATGTTTGGATGTACATAAATTATCCTTTTTGATTTTAAGATAAAAAATTAAAATTTGAAAGTTAGTTACTAAGTGCTTAAAGAAAATCTAGTAAAAGTTTTTTTCTTTATTCACTATTTTAACATATGTTATTTTAGCTAATTAATTGCTGTAATTATTATTTAAATTAAAGAGTTTCAGTTATTTTATCTTAAATTTAAAAGAGCAAGAGTTGTTAGAAATAAATATTTTCCTATGATTATTTTTAAATGTTATACTTTTTATTTAAAATTTCTTCTAGACTTTATATTCCTGTATCGTAATTATTTATATATTGAAAAATTTCCTAATCTTTCTCTGCGTTTAAAGATTGAATATTTTCCTTAATTTTGAATAAATATATTAAAATTAATTATAAATATGATAATATTAATTTTACATTAAATAAACTTTTTTTCAACAATATAAGCATAATTTTAAGATTATCTTATATCCAGTTATTTTTTAGATAATCTTCTTTATAAAAATTGTAGTAATTAATGTTATTCTCAAGTTATTCTGGGGTTTTTATATGTTATTCTTTTATTTTTACGTTAAAATAGTTAATAAATTAAGTAAATTTAGGTACAAAAACAAAAATACTTTCTTATTTGTATTATGTAAACAAAATATTATTATTATCTAAATCAAAAAGGCTAGATTAATTCTACAAATTGTTTTATTTATAATACTATGAAAATTATTATAAAATTTATGTGATAAAGTATTAAAGGTACAAATAACAATGATTCTGATTTATTTATTAAAAAATCTATGTTTGTAAGTTTTGATATATATTTTTAGCTACATTTACAATATCTTCTAATTTATTTTTGGAAATATTTTCATCACCACTATTACAACTGTAATTATTATTGATATTATAGTTTTATTCATTATTTAAGTTTTCTGTTTATTGTTATTATTTAAAAATTAAGTAATCTTAAATAAATGACTCGTTTATACTATTAAATTAATTAAGAAAATATATTCCATCAGAAATATCATTAATGTTTCTCTTTTTATTTTTAATATTTTATTGATTTTTTTTTTAAGATGTATTTATTTATTGAAAAATTTATAATTCATTCATTGCCTAGTCTATAATTTCAGTGGGACTACGTACCTAATAATAAATATATATTATTATATATATAAATATATATAATTTTTAAATTAAAATTATAGTTTATTTTATTTTTTTTACTTTTAAATTATCTAAGTAAACTTTATTTTCGAAGTGTTTAATGTAGTAGAATATTTTTAACTCATATCTTAAAATGTCATTGAAATTTATTTTTTAAAACTAACTATTCTCTTATATTTCAATTTTTTTATTGTTTGTTAAAATTTGAAATAATTTTATTTCTTTTATTTCTGCCAAATAGAATAGATTTTACATTTATTTAACGAATGGGGAAATTTATTTAAAATGTTTTTAATAATTTTTACATTCCCAATAATATTGAATTGCTAAGTGTAATTAATTTGGATTAAAAAATATGGAATTAAAATTTTAGTTTTATATGTTGTTGTTTGGAAATTTTTTATATTTAGTATAATATTGTTGCTCTTATGTTTCTTATTCTTATTATATATCATTTATATTTTATTCAGACAATGTTGTTGTCTATTGGTTTTATTAATTGACTTAATTTTCAATAATATTGTTTATGTGCACCTAACAGTTTTGATTACATTCTTAATTATATTATAAATTGTTTTATTTATTTTTATCTAATTAAAAATCATAATCAAGTTTTTATGTGATTGGATAATCTTCTTCGATATAAGAATTTTTTGATTAAAATGTATCAAAATTGTTACAATTATATTTTTATTAAAAGTATTAAGGCTCTAAAAGGTGTATATCTTTAATATCCTAATAGCATATATTATCTTTATATGACAGCCATTTATTTTAAAGAATAAGGTATAATTTTTCTCTTTCTTGTTTTTAATCATTCGCTAATTTAAGATAATTCTGAACATATATAACTAATTTTGCTACATTTTATGGGTCTTAAATTATCGAATTTGCAATTTTATTTAAATCTAATTCTTATTGAATTTATGGGAAAGTTTAGTAAAGCGAAATTATATGATTATCTTAAATTAAAATAATATTATTAATTCAATTTATTTTTAATAGGATACTCATAATTAATTGTATATAGATTTCTTGTTTATATTTATTATTTTGACAAATTTTTTTTGGTTTCGATAATTAAAAATTAATTAATGAGGAATATATATGAAAAATTATCAGCTCAAATGATATCATAGAAATGTACATAAAATTTATATTA
The DNA here is from genome assembly GCA_001447515.1 of Pseudocohnilembus persalinus. Classification (NCBI taxonomy): domain Eukaryota; phylum Ciliophora; class Oligohymenophorea; order Philasterida; family Pseudocohnilembidae; genus Pseudocohnilembus; species Pseudocohnilembus persalinus. The sequence continues at coordinate 76,624 of LDAU01000101.1, read as the reverse complement.
CAATATTTACTAAAGACAAATATATAAGTTATGAATTCTTTTAATTTTACCATACATCGATAGTGTATTAAATTTGATGTTTATATATAAAGTTAATAACTTCTAATATATTGATACATATTATATGATATATTAAATTTTTGATGTTAAACAAAAAAAATAACCAATTTTATTTTATGACAAATTTTATACATTTGTAAATCAGGAAACCTATTTTTTACTATGAGTATCCCATTACATTTTTTATATTAGTTAAATTTATTTGCTTTAAGATAAAATTGAAATTTTTTTAAATATAAGCGTATTTTTTTATCAATAATTTTATTTATCCTTAAAATTAAAATCATTATTCTAAGAAAACAATTTATATTTATATTTTACAAATTTTCAAGATTTTTTATTTTATTTATTTGCATTGTTTGTCACTGAATAGCTGTTTGATTTCCTTTATAATTTTATAAAATGGTAGTTCCTCTATAAAAACATTGTCCTTTTAAGGAATGGTTTTGTTTTGCATATTTTTGAGGTATTTTTTTTTATTTTAATTTAATTTTCGATACTATAATTAATAAAAAAATATATACAGAATATTTATTATATTATATTTAAATCAATAAAATTCGGCACAAAGAAAAATTAAATTTATTCAAAAGATAATAGGAAATCATTAATTGTCATTCTAGATATAAATATAAAATTAATATGTTAAATCAGTAATTTAAGATAAATTATTAATTTACCTAAAATGAGTCAGGTTATTTTTAGGAGGAAGAATATTTAGAGTCATTTTAGGTTGTATTTACTGATTTTATTATATTAGTTTAGTTTATATTGGTATCATCATTCTTTATAGAATCATTTATGTTAAAATTATTTGTAGAATTTGTAATATCTGGATTTATATTATTACTATTGAAATTATTTTTATTAGTACTACTACTTTTATTGTTTACGCATATTTTAATAGAATTATTAATTGAATTACTATTATTTAAATTATTTAATTTATTTTAGCTGTTTAATTAAACAGAATTATAAGATTAAGATTATAATTGCCTTAAACTTTCATTCTATTTATCAATTTAATTTAGCTTTTCTAGTAGCCATTAGTTATCAGTTTCAAATTTTTAAAGTAAAAAATATATATATTCTGATTTTTCTATTTAGTTTAATATGTCTGCTTTGAAATTATTTTTGGTCTATTGATTTATACCTTGTATTAAAAAAAATAATATAATATATAGTAAATTTATAAAATAACTGATGGAATTAATCAGATTTAAATATCTTTTGCAAATAAAAATAATAGAAATAAATTAATTAAAATAATTTATTTATGTAATTAATTAATTAAGATAAATAAAAAGAATATATATTTTACCTTAAAAATATTGATTTTATTAAGTAAAAATAATATCTACCTCTTATATTTCTTTTCTTAATTTTTATTATACTATATTTGACTCATTTTATTAAGTCAAAGATTAAAATTCTTGGTAACTTTCTGGATATTATTCTATACATTATTCAAATAAACCAGTAGTTATTTTGCATAAAATATCATAATTTTCCAGATAAAATTGATTTTATAAATTTAAATTTTATTATTGTTATTCATTTTAAGATTGAATTTAATTTACAGATTGTTCATAAATTTCTTCCATTTTTAATAATTTCTTTTGTATTTGGTCAATTTACTATTATTTACTTTATTATAAATTATCTGTGAAATACTAATGTTTAAAGGCTTCAATTTGATCTGGATCAAACTATAATAAAATTAATAGGATTTTTTTAATTTAATGTAATTTCTAAAATAAATATTATAAAAAAAATATATTATTTTTAATCAAATAATAGAATCTATAATATTACTTTCGATTAAATGCCAAAAAGCTGGCTTCTCAAATTATTTTCAACATTGTCTAAATCTAAAATTCTTTTATTAAATTCATGTATTTTAAAAGTTTAACTATTTATTTTGTAATCTAATTTTTCTAGTGTAATTTCGACTAAATTTTAACATCTTTCAATATTATTTAAATGGCCTTCAACATATTTTTCTAAATCTAGTTCTTCTTTTGTGATAACTAAAATAAAAAAATAAATAATTAAAAAACTATTTAAATTTAAAGTTTATATATTGATTCATTAAAAATATACAAACATAAATATATAAAAAAATATTTGTACAATTTTCAAGATCTTTTAGAGAATTTCTGATATGGTCAATTTATTAATTAATATTAAAATCAGTTTTGTTTTGATTAGATAAATGTTATTAAAGTTGATTTTTTAAGAAATTTTGGGAAGATTATATATTATTATTATCAAAATTATTTTAAGATATAAAATTAATTTCGAAGGATTTTTCTTTTTCCTAAGATTATTTTAGAATTGTTTTAATTTTTTCAGTTGTAAAAAGTTGTTATGTAAAAACTAAATCAACCATGTCTGAGAAAAATTTGCTTAGTTATTCTAGTTTTTATTATATGTTAAATTAAGATGATTAAAATTGTTAAGATTAGTATACATGATCATATTTTAATTAATGTTAATTTTTTTTATTATTTTAAGTTTATTAGAGCTTATTTATGGGCTCTTCTATAGAGTCGGCCACTTCACCATAAGTGTAATTATTATGTTATAAATTTTAATTTTTGTTTTATTATTGATTTGGATTTTAATTGCTGTTTATTATGCTATTATATCTGTCGTTTTGATAGGATTGATAATTATTTGTGGGTTAATTGTTAGTGTTTATATTTTTATTAAGGTTTAAGCTTTATGTGTTTGGATTATGATTATATTAATTTTTATTGTAGTTGTTGGAATTTTGATTAATTTCTTTTTGCTCGGATGTTTACCACTATTAACATTTATTACATAGTTTATTTATACTATCATTTATACTTTGAAGGTAGTTATTTTATTATTGCAACTGAAAATTTGAAACTATATTTTTTTTGTAGGGGCTTACCTCAAAATTAGAATTTTAATGGTTTTCTTCTGTTAGAGTTATTTTGCTTTTTTTTTGTTCGTTAAGTGCAGAAAATTAGGGGGAAGAATACACTTACTATTATTTACTGTTTTGATTTTATATTTAAAACCGATACTCATCCTCCTCTAATTAGTCAAAATTTTAATTATCTTAGTAAATTATACTATCTGCGCCTAAAGTGGCAAATTTTTCTTGTTTGTAGATTTGCGATTTTTATTTTTAATTTAAATCCATGTTTTAATTATTTTCATTTTTATTTGTATGGTATGACGAATTATTGTTATTATTTTTTACCACTACCCCAAATTAGCTTAGGTTATCTTAAATTTTTTGTTAAAAATTTAAAATATTATGATAAAAATAATTAAATATATAATTTGACATTTATTTTTACTGGTTAATTACGGATTTTTCTAATTTGCTTTATTGATTTAAGATGATTAATAAAAAGAATTTTAATTTTGTTATTCAGGATTTTAGACGAACTGATCATATTTAGAATTAAAATAGTTTTCTATGTCTTTTTATTCGCTTTATTATTAATGGAATTAAGAATTTTTCATTGTTTTGGAATTTGTTTATAAAATGGTATTTTCATGATTTTATTAATAATTTTCAGCTTTCTATAAAGTAACTGATTTGAGAGCTATATATTTTTCATTTAATTCTTAAGGAAATCCAGTTTAATTTAAAAGTTCTTCGACTACATTTAATAAATATTTATAAGCTTCTTCTTTTTTTATAGTTTATTATTAAATTTGCTACTATTATTGATCTGCTTATTAAAAGGGTTGAGTATATTTTTAAGTACTTTTATTATTATTAATATTATTATTATGATGAAAGAAATTTTATTAAGGTGTGTTTTGAATTAGATTAAGATTTTTTTATTTTGATTTAGAAAGGGATATATTTTTATTGCTTTTTGGAAGATTATCTGGTAATTTTTTTTTATTTAATTTTGACTTGGAATGTTTATCTTAGGAAAATGACTTTTATAATTTTTGAGGTGTTTTTTTAGAGAGTGATCTTATTTTTTTTTTTGAATTATTGTTGGTTATAAGTGTTTGCATTATTATTTTTTTGTTTTAATATTATGTTTATGATAACTGATAAATTTTATGTTTTTTTTATATAATTATTTTATTTTTTTTACGTTCTAGTAAAATATTTTATTTTTGAATAATTTTTATTTAAATTGAAATTTTTTTATGTTTAAATTAATGCACTAAACAACACATTTCAAATTATTATATTGTAAAGTAAAAATTTCTCATTTTTAAAAATACTTAAAAATTCATGTTTTTAATAAATATTTTATATATTATATACCATATTTTATTATAAATTTTAAACTAATATATTAACATTATAATGTAAATTTTTAATTTATACATTAGAAAAATTTAATAAACATGTATTCTGAATTTAAATAAAGTTTATATTAAGTATATCCAGATTAATATTTTTATAAAAATTAAAAATTATTAGTTAATCAAAAATTATTTTAATTACTTTTAATAAATATTTTATCAGTTTTAGTTTTTGAATTTAGTTTATTATATCTATTTTCTTATTAAAATGTGGTACTAATTCTAAATGTGGCCAAATATAAAAATAAACTTCCGAAAAACATACCTACAGAATGACATATTAGAATAATAGACAATACATAAGTATCATAAATTTAAACATCACAAACAGTATCAGTAATTTCGACTAGAAATAAAAAACAAATTTTAGTTTAAAGTTAATAGTAATATTTTAATAAAAAATTTTTTTTTACATAGGGTTTTTCCCAAGAACAGACAATTTGCACCATTATCGACCAAATTTTCGATTTTTTAAAAAGTGGAATCAAACTAGTTATCTAAGCTTTCCACATCAGTAATCCATGCATCTAGTTCAGTTTTATAAGAATTATAATTATTTTCAAAATCATTTAAATCGGATAATTTAGAATAAGCTAATGTATTTTTTTCTTTAACCCAAACAAGTCTTTTTCCTAAATCTGTAGAACTATCGCAAGAGGAATATTCATCAAGTGTATATGTATAAGGACTTCCTTAATTATAATATAAATGAATGTTTCCACAAAAAGTATTTGCAGCATTATCAGTTGTGTCAAATACTTCTTGTATGTCAGAGGCAATGTTCTAGAAAAATTTTAAAAAAATAAGAATTAATATATAATATAATTAAAAAGCGATGTTATATATATTAATTTTTATGTAAAAAATAAAAATAGTTCAAAAATTTATTACATCATATGTAGCTGCTGCACAATCCCCGTCTTTAAATGTATCATATGTGGGCGAACCTCCACAATCATTGTTAATAATTCCATTTGCAAATCCACTTATACCATTTTAAGAATTTATATTTAATTCATAAACATTAGGAGAAGCTGAATAATATCCATAATTTATAAAAGTATCTAAATCAGATGTTGCTTAATTTATATAGTTTGAAAAATCTGTAAATTTGTCTTGATTATCGTAATAAAGATCTAGAGATTCACTTATAGAGGAGCTCATTTGTTTCATGTTGTTAAGGTTTTTTTGAAGGCCGAATTCATTTAAAATTTCTCCGTTTCCGTTCCAGGTTCCGTATTCTATGCAGACTCCTAGGGTGTTTATGAAATCAGTATCGAATCCTGTGTCTATAATTATATTTTTGATTATTTAAATGTATATTTTATTATTTATTTTTTAAATTTTTTATTGTTTGTTGATTAGAATTAAATATTTAACTTTTATTTTTATAGATTTTAGATTTGTTTAAAATTTAAATTGTCTTTGATGGAAATTTTTATCAAATATTATGTTTATATTATATATTTATTGTTTTATTTCTTAGATACCTTTGATATCTGTGAATAGTTTTTTTTCTTCTTTTATATCATCTATTATACTACACGATTATAGACCCAAATTTCCTACTGTATAAAGAGTTATTGAAATTAAAAATCCTAAAATCATAGCAAGACTAAATTAATTAAATAAAAAATTAATTGAAATATTTAAACATTTAAAATAAACTATATTTAGATAAATCAATTTACCCATAAATAACCCAAGTACAATGAAGGCAAATTCTTAATTTAAACATTTTACATTTTCTTATTAGACATGCTGTTACCATAGCAAGAACAGAAAAACCAAGCGATACTCCAAAATATATCATAACTATTAAATCAATATTTTCAAAATATTATTCATTATCGCTATTAAAATCGTATGTTTAATTTGAAAAATCTAAAATTTCTTATTATAAATCTTTAATTTAGGCGATACCTTTTGTAACACTATTAAAAAGATCAGAATTTTTGAGTTCAAGCCCTAAATTTAAATTTATTTTATTAAAATTTAAAAAATTGTTAAAAATATTAAGGTATTTAATTTTTTGCTAATTTTATATAAAAAATTTGTTAAAAATTAAACTTACCGGATTCATTAGCAGATTCTACATTGTTATTTAGATCTTAAAGAAAGTTGGTTACCATATTTCTTAAATTATGAGAGTGTCTGTTATCAGAAGTATCAGCTGAGGCCCAAACCTAATTATTAAAAATAGGATTATTTATATATTAAAAAGAATTTTATTATTTAATTCATTTTTTACCTAATTAAAAAAATATGATTCGACATCGAAATCGGAATTCCCAACACTAGTATAAAAATATGTAGAGTAAGAATCGCCTTCAAGGATATTGAAAGTTTATGAAATATCATCTATATTATCGTAATATGTCTCCATTTAGTCATTTTCAGAGAATGTGTTTTCTATTTCAGTTTATAATTTTTCTGTTATCAAACTGGCTTCTTCTGATAATTTTTGAAGTCCATAATATTATTCATCCTTTAAAATAAAAATGAAAAATAACATTATAATTGTAAGTAAAAATTAGAAACGTAAAATAATATTATAATTGTAAGTAAAAATTAGAAACAAAGTTTAATATAATTTTTCACAAATATAACATATTTTAAATATTATATATTTTATTTTACTTCAATTCCATTATCAATATCATAAAAAAAAGTTGCTGATTAACATTATAATTCATAATATCCATTTAAGAAATTAGTTCCTTTAACTAATCCTACAATTGATGTAACTATGACCCAAAATCCAAAAGTTGATAAAGCCATTAGAGGACAATTTATTTCATAATGTGAATAAAAATCAGTTTTTTTTTTTTTACAACAAATACATCTAGGACAACATAAGAAACAGAATTATACTATAACATAACTTAATAATCCAAATATTGAGAAAACTAAGAATATAATTAAAGGTATAATATCAAGTATAACATTTTTGGTTAGTTTGGATGAATCTTAATCTTCATATAAATATTCCTAAATAATAAAAATAATAATTATTTTTTATGAATTAAAAAGGTTAGAGTTAATTTTTAATTTATATGATTTATTTAAAAAATTTTGGATTTTAAGCAAAATTAATCGTTTTTTGTTTTATTTTCTTTATCAAATTAAGCAAGTTTTTTATTATAAGTATTTTAATATTTTATTTTTATTTAAAATTTTTTGCTAAATAAGATTAATATAACGTGAAATTATAAAATTATGTATCGCATATTTTTATAAAAATAATAAAAATCATAAAAAACCCAATTTTTAGATTTATTTGCATAAATTGAAGTATAATACATTAATTTTTCTAATAAATATTTTTAAATTAAAAATAAATTTTACATTGGAAATTTGTTTGCTAAAACACAAATTGAAATTTTTATTTTAAATCAAATTTGAGTTTATAATATAAGGAAATGATATGAATTTGTGTTTTTATTCTATTGTAGAATAATTAAATAAATTGATAAATTGGTTTGTAAATATTATTTAAAAAGTAAACAAATATAAATTTTATATACTTTTAAATAAGTCTTATCTGCTGTGGCATCTTTTAAAAATCCAAGTTTATCTAAATTACTAGAAGAACTTCCAATATAATCTTCTCCATAGAGAGAATTAGAGGTTTTTTCTTCATATAATTGACAAAGCTCTTCTTTAATTGTTGATAATGTTTATTGCTCTTTTAATTTTCTTTAATTATTATTATTAATATTTGATACTTAATTTTTAGGCGAAACTAATGCTTAAAATATATTTGCATTTTAAATTATTATAAGTATAAATAATATATGTATATTGGTTTTTAGCATTTTTATGGTTTTTTTATGTGATTATATGTTTAATTTATAATTTATTTTTTATTTATTTATTTTTGTTTCAGGGTTTTGTTTTTATTTTTTTTTTGTTTTTTTATTTAAGTTAATTTTATTGATAGTTGAAGAATTGGTTTTTTTTTTTTTTTTTTGTTGGGTTAATTTTTATAGTTTTATTAGATAGGCAATATAAATGAGGAATAAATGGAATATATAATTTAATATTTATTTAAATAATTTCATGAAGTTTTAAGTGATTTACCAATATTTATATATTTTTATTTTAGAATAATGTATTTTATCTTACAACTAGTTTAATTTATAAATATAGTATAGATAAAATATATATTATAAAACTACGACAAATATAATATTAAAATGTTTAAAAATTATAAAAATATATTAAAAATATATACATTTAATTTTTTATTTTTTTAAAATAAGCAAATTTTATAAAATTTTATAAATTAAATTTGAGTTAGTAAAATTTAAGTTAATTTATGAAATAGCTAAATAATACTTGAATTTAAAAGATTTTAATAAAAAATAAGCATATAATTATAATCTAGAAACTAAAATACATAAGATAAACAAATATATATATATAAATAGCTTTCTCAAATAATATTTCATTATATGTTGAAATTTGATTTAAATTTTTTATTATTTATAATTTATTATTAAGCTATATATTTTAATTTTAAATTTCACATTTATTCTTGTGCAATTTATTATTATTTTTTTTGTTATTATAATTATTCTTATAATTGTTAAGCTTGTAAATTTTACAATTTTTATTGTTCAAATTTTTAAGCTAAGCCGCACCATTCGTTATATTAATCTTCAGGATCTATATTGTCTTTTAAGGTTTTAATTACATCTAATTTTGCCATTTTATGAATGCATTCTAAATTTTGATTAATTGCAATTAAGTTTGGAACTCCTTTAATTTAATATTCTGCTGCATATTATTTATTTCTAGGATCATTGAAGGGAAGACAAAGCCAGGGCATTTCTTTAAAGCTTAATTCATATTCCTAATAAAATTAAATTAAATAAAAATTAAAAATTTCTTTTTTTTTTGCAAATATTTAATATGATTATAAATAAATAAAAATTGGTGTAAAAGTAGAATCTATCATTTTTTTTTTATTTTAAGATTTTCTTATTTAATCTTCATTATTTAAATTTTATTGATATTAATTTTATAAAAAACAGTTATATTTGCTTTGGAATATTTTATTTATAAAAATTAATATATAATGTGATAAAAATAAAATTAAAAAAATGGTTTTTTAAATGATAGAAATAATCATTATATATAGGAATTTTTTTTTTTTTTTTACTTATTAGGAATTATCAAAAGGAACATATATGATTTGCATTATTTCTTCTTCTGTATTAACTTCATTATAAAATTTGATTAATCTGGGCAAAAAAGCCTGGGCGGGCGGGGAATGGTAGGCCCCAAAATAAAGTAATATTATTTTATGATTTTCGAATAAATTATTTATATTAAGGATTTCTTTATTTGCGTTTTCTAGTTTTTCTCTTTCTTTTTGCGAAAGTTATTGAGTTTATTATTGTTCTAGATTTATGTCTGTTTTTTTGAATTTTTGGAATTTGGTGCCCAGTTCTAGAGGGACTTTGTAGATTTTTTGTTCTCTTTCGGGGATGTTGTCTTCGTCCATATATTATCTTTAATTATTTTTTTATATTTATATAGTTTTTTAGGTATAGAGGTGGTTGTTTTTTGTTATTTTTTTATTACTTTTTTTGGAAAAAGAATGGTTTTTTTTAAAAAAATATAGTTTTATTTTAATATAATTTATTAATTTATAAAGGTATAATAAAATATATTACATTATTAGTTTTTTATTTTAAATAAATTAGAAATCATTAATATTATGTAAATAATTATGCGATATCTACAGTACAAATAATTATATAAATATTATAAAATTATAAAAAATATCAATTTTTTTATTGTATAATAGATTGCTAATTTTTTATTAATTGTCTCCAATATTTACTTTTTTTTAAATGAATTTTAATAGTTTTTTCTTTTTAAGTTTGGTCCATATAGTGCCAATTTCTTTTAGCAATTTCAATAATTTAATATCCTAGTGCTTTTAAATTATCAATTTTTACCTAATAAAGGCCTTCTCTTCTGGTACCCATATAATGATATTTACCATTAAATTCAATTATTAAATAGTTATTAATAATCAAGTCACATTTATAAATATGTATATTTTTTTCAGATTCAATTAAAATTTATTGGTTCTCTTATATTTAATATTAATTATTATTTTTGTCCAAAATATTTGAATTTTCATAGTTATTGTTATTGAATTATTTTTAATTATTATAGCAAATTTATGAGTTTTCGTGATTTAATAATTAATATTACATATTGTTTTTATCTAGTATTTGTTAGAGTATTTGAAGAGACTCTTTTTGGAAATTACTTATTTATTTTTGAACATTTTCTTGGTTTTATTAAGTATTGTTAAATTAATTATTATGTTAAAAATTAAAATTTTGAATGGATTATAAAATTTTTTAACTAATTTCTTACAATTCTATATTTAAGTTTTATTATTCGATTAACAACTTAAGATTTAAAAGATAGTTATTAATATATCTTTGGATTTCATTCATACTTTTTTCCTGAAAAAATGCATTATTTTTATAAACAAACTGTTGGTATTAAAAAAAATTTTTTCTGTGTATTTTTTAGTATTGATTCAAAAATTGATTATTAGACATATTTTCAAATTATTAAAGCAAGTTCAAAAAATTCAGCTAATCTTAAAGATTTTTTTGGTTAAATTTTTATTCCTTTGCTGTTAAAGAATAAAAGAGGGAAGCTGGAATAACTAAATTAAGTATCTTTTCAAAAAATTCTAATTATTGAACTAAGTTGTTGGAATTTGGTTAATGTAAGGTTTATTAGTCATTTATGAATAACATTATATTACTATTAAGGTCTTGAATATTTTTTTTTAATTTTTCATAGAAAATAGTCTTTAATTAGGGTATAATGTAATTAAAACTAGAAAGCATGTAAATTATTTGTAAAATTTCAAGGTCATTAGAAATAAAATTGCTATTGAGGTGAGGTAATATGATATTTTCTTGAATTTGGTGTAGAAATTCTGTTCCAGCCTTAAAATTTTAAAAATAACTTTATAAAATTTCATAGATAAGATTGGTTTAAATTAGAGAATTTTGATTTTTTAGGAAAAAGGGTTCTAGTTATTAACAATAATTTTTAAGGACTTCTTGATCCAAAAAAATATTTTTGACAAATTAGAAATATTCTTATTGTTCATTTGAAGGTAAATTAGAAATATCAGATTTAAGTACGATTTTTATTAGTAATTCTCTGATTTCTAAGTCTTTTCTTAGGTCCAATTTTTGAATTTAATATAAAATTTGTAGCTAATTTTAAGGGTTTTTTATTAGTTCAAAATTTTCTTTTAATATTTATTATTTTATTTATACTATTTATACTTGATTATTATCATCATTTTAGGTATAGTTTTGATTCGAATTACTTAAATCATGTAAATGGTTTTTACTTTTGAATTTTTATTATTAATGATCATTGTTGTGGGTTTTATTTGTGGATATATAATTAAACATAATTTTATTATAAATTTATGAATAATTACATTTTTAAATTGCCGAATTATATGGTAAATATCTGTAGTTTGAAATTAATTAATATATAGGAGTAATATTTTCAATAAATATACTAGATTTATCGCTATGTTATAGGACTATAATTTATTTTGACTACGGTATTTTAAAAGTAGATAATTTTTTGATCATTTATATATTTTTTTTATTATTTATTAATATAATTAATACTATAATAATTATTAATTTTATAATTTTAAAAGGAAAAGATAATGTTAAAAAAGTGTATATTTTTAAATATAATAAAAGGTTTATATTATGATGATAATTGTTGATTTAAAGATATAAAAAATTATTAATTGTTTTTTTTGTTATTAATATATATTTGTATTAACTTTATTTTCATAGTTTTTTTATATTTATATTTAAAATTATAAGTGAAAGAAGTTCATAAGAACCATATATAAAATTATGATGGTAGATAAAAAATATAATTTAATTAATTTTACATTAATACTCTGTGCTAAAAAGATAATTTTTTTTAATTTTTTATTTATAATTGATTTTTGGAAATATTAAGAGTTTAAAAATCAGAATTTTAAAAATATTAGTAAAATATGATAAAAATTTTGTAAAAACTTTATTTTTAAATTCTTATATGAAAGATTTAAGTTGGTTTTATTTTAATATGAGCTTGGTTATAATAAATATATGTTATGTTAATTGTAAATATAAACTAATATTCATAATATATATAACATATATAGGTTTTTTGTGATTCTATTAAAATTACGAATGTAAAAAAAATATAAATTTAAAAATATTGTAATCAGTCTAATTTGTAATTTTAAAATTAAACGCGTTATGCAAATTAAATCAAATTGATAAATTTTGATTTTAATATTTGGAAAAAAATTCATTCAAGTACATATATGTATTTACCAAACTAAATATAAAAATTATTATTTTTAAACTTTCCATCTTAAATACTATTAATTTTAAAATTTATTATTATATAAAATATCATCTGCAATCGATTAAAATATTAAAATCTTTTATTGTACTACTATTTCGAAATAAATGGTAAAAATTTATTTGAAATTTTATGAAAAAGAATAAATAGAAAATTTAATTTCTTAATATAATATATTATTTTAATAAACATTAAGTCAAACCTATTTGTTGAGTAGCTATATTCTATTTAATTTATATTGATGATATTTAAAAATTGTAAATTTTATGAGAACAATATTATCAATACTCAATAAATTTAAAACTTTAATTATGATAGATAATCTTTAATTTTCATTATGCTTAATTTTAAAATTATTTAAAATTAAAAATATTATTCTATGCTTTTGTGACGTAGATTAACTATACTTGATTTTTTATTAAAAAATTTATTCTAATCTTTAGTGACGTCAAATATAAATGAAATTCGTATATATTTAAGATATTAATTCATCCTATAACTATATTATTTAATTCATACGCATTTTTAAAAGATTTTAAGATACTAAGTAAAGAAAACTATGATTTTTTATAAAAAATAATACTAAAATATTAAATCTAATATAAATTAATATTCTAATAAATTATAAGTTAAATATAAAATTAATTAAAACATATCTTTTATTTAATTTTCATAGGAAAATTATTAAAAATGAAACTTATTATTATTAGGATTGTATAATAAACCCTTCTTTTATCAAAATTTAACTTATTAATTAAATAAATTATATAAGTTAAATAAATATATGATCTTAAATCACGAATAAATAATAACGGAAAAAATATGATATCTATTGTAATCAAATATTACAATTCTAAGAATTTATGAAGAAAAAAATTATTTTCTAAAAAAATGATATTTTATGTAATTAAGCATGGAATTAATTCTAGAATTCAGTTTTACATACTATATAATTTACTAAAGCGAAAATCATTGAGTAGATAAAATGTAATTGATTAAATTAAATAAAAAAAAAAATAAAAAAATAAAATTAATTGAAAAATGTAGAGATCCTTTATAGAATTATTCGTCACTTTACTTATGATAGTTACAATGATTGATAGAACTTTTAACTTATAAACTAGCTTTGGCTTTGGTATGCTTTATAACTGGAGATAATATGATGTACATTCCAATTTAGATATTATTGACTGTGAAATGTTAAAAAATCCAAATTTGCATGATTTCTTATACTAAAAATTAGATAATACTATAGTAGTATTTAATATGCATATGGTGGATGGTAAATACAAATTATCGAGATAAATATTTGATTACTTAGGTATTTTATAAATATATTAAAATATTTAAAAGTTTTTAGAAAAAAAATGATATTAATATTTGTTTATCTATTAAAAGTGTGATAATTGTATATTTTACAATTTAAAATTAGGAAATCCTTTAAATATAAGAACTATTAGTTTTCCAGGTATATATCAAACTCCTAAAAAATTGTTAATTATAGAAACTGGGAGTTAAAATAAAATATTTTCTTGCATTTAATATGACGATTTTTTTATTTATTAGTATGTCGATATATTATCCACAGAGCCATAAGATTTTGTAAAAATTATAAATTTATTAATTTTAATTTGAATTAATAAATTAATTATTAGATATAGAGTACAACATATGTTGATAATATTATTTCTTTCGATATGAAAAGAACTGGAAATTTGATATTTATATTTTACACTAATACTTTTTCTGATCAAAAAATTTTTTACAAGTATATTGAGTTACCATATATTTATGAATCTTATAGCGAATATTTTTTGAGATTTGGTACAAATTTTAACTTATAAAAGTATGCATTTTTTGTATAATAATTAAATGGAAATAATGGATAAATATTTGTATAATATAAGGATACTAATACTATTTAATTATAAGGTCAGATGTTTGAATTTTAATGTAAAAATATATATTTTTCTTAAGCTTAAAATGTTTTAAAATCTATTTTTATTATATTAACTTATAGTGTATTCGACTACTGTTTAAGGGTTATCAACATAGGGTAATTACTTAATTTATGACAATGAAAATTATGCTAACAATAAAATTTAGTATAAAAATTAAATATACAACGAAAATGGAGACTAAATAATTATAACTGGAAATAGTTATTCTTAATTAAACTAGGTATATAGTTATATAAGTATATTTTCTTTTGATAGTTAAGGGTAAGTTATTTGTGATCAAATTTATACTGAGATAGAATAATTTGATGCATAATTTATAGAGTTTGGTGTTATTAGTGAAAATTATGTTTACATAAAAGTGAATGATAACAGTTTTTCTAAGAGTTTTTTGATTTTTGCTGATCCTTAAAGTTGTAGTATATATTCTGATTCTTCAGATAATTTTATTAATTATGAAGTGGATGTTTTATCTTATACACACGTTTTTAGTACATAAAAAGAAGATATATCTGAGGTTTATTTTTATTTTTATGGAAATATTTAAGATAGCACTTATTTGCAATTTTAATAAGTTTATACATTTGATATAGGTAAAATAAGTAAAAGTTAATAATGTTTATCTATAATTTTATTTATTTATATAGATTGTCTTGTTGGCTGTTATACCTGCTATGACAATATGAATTGTAAAAGTTGTACTGGATCTTAAAGATAATTAAATGAAGTCACCAATTATTGCGAGTGTCAGGACGGTTATTACAATAATGAATTAGATGACAACTGTTAATGTAATAAATTTATAAAATTATATTATATATTAAAAATTAATAAAATTTATTATTAACATTTAATAAATTTCTTAGAATGTCCTCCTTTTTGTTCTACATGTGAAAACCCTTTAATTTGTCTATCCTGTAGTGATTCCACTAGGAATCCTGACTCTTTATGTGTTTGTAAAGATGGTTATTATGAGATTTCTAATTAGATTACTTGCATTAGTATTAAATTAAAAATTTTTATATATCTTTAACAAAAATAAAAAATTAGTTATATATTAAAAATATAAAATAAATTTATTTTATAGGTTGTCCATTTGGTTGTGCCACTTGCACAGGCCCAGAAAACTGTACAAGTTGTATTGGAGCGGGAAGAATAATGGATATTGTTTAAAATTAATGCTACTGTGAAATTGGTTATTATGAATAAGAAAATGAATAAGATTGTCAATGTATATTATTATTTTAATTGTTTATATTAATTTTTTTTAATTTTATTAAATATTTATATATATAAATTTATATTATAGTATGTCCAATTGGTTGTTAACAATGTATTTCTTAAAATTATTGCTAAAATTGTAAAGGGTTGTAAAGAATACTTAATGATAATTAATGTGTATGTCAAAATGGATTTTATGATGATAATTTACCTGATTGTAAAGGTAGCTAATAATTTTTATAATTATTTTATTTAATTTATTTTATAATGATAAAATAAATTATTATGTTAATATTTAATATGTGTTTTATTTAATTAATTTGTAAAAAATATTTTTAGTTTGTTCGTTATATTGTAAAACCTGTACTGGATTTGAAGTTTGTACTTCATGTTATGGAATTGGAAGGTATTTGACTAGTTTCTAAACTTGTAATTGTATTGATGGATATTATGAATCATTGGAAAATAGTTCTGTAGATTGTTTAGGTAAAAATAATAATATTAATAATAATTATTTGATAAAATATGTGGATTTTTTTTATCTAAATTTAAAAATTAGTTTGTCCTATAGGTTGTTCAATTTGTTCTAGCCACGAAGAGTGTTAAGAGTGTTAAGGTAATGCTAGAGTATTAATAAATGATTAATGTGAATGCTCTATGGGGTATTATGCTGAAGATGGCGAATAAAACTGCTAAGGTAAATTCTAAGAAATTGAATTAATTTTAATTAAATATATTATAATTTAATATATTATTATAATTATTTTTCTTATTTTAGGATGTAAATTAGGATGTTAAAGCTGTAAATCTTATGATGAATGTAATTCTTGTGTAGGTTTAGGAAGAGTTTTATAAGAAGGATAATGTATATGCTAAACTGGTTATCGAGAACTAGAAGGATAAAATAGATGCTAGAGTATTAAAACTACATTATATTTTAAATTATAAGTATTTTTAATTTTTTGTATAATTTTAAGAATGCCCACCTCTTTGTAGCTAATGTGATGATAAAGGGTATTGTTTAACATGCATAAATAATGAAATGCTTACTCCATTTTGTAATTAAACTAGTTCTCACGTATTTTAAGTTTCCAAATTTTCTGGTATAAGAGGTAAGTCAGAAATTATTTGATAAAGTTATTTTATTGATTTTAATTATTATAAAAATTATATTAATTACAAAATAAGTAGCATATTTTTACAATTTTTGATTATTTTTTAGTTTATGAATGTTCTTTAAAATGTGCTAATTGTATTGATAATTAAGATAATTGTACCAGCTGCTAAGGTGAAAATAGAAAATCTTTAAAAGAAGGATGTGTATGTTAAAAAGGCTACCATGATAATTTAGGATAAACAATTGACTGTGAACCTTGTCCTAAATTATGTGAAACTTGTTTATCAAATGATATTTGTTTATCATGTGTAAAAGATATAAAAAATTTAGTTTTTTATAATCCAGGAACCTGTATGTGTAAGAATGGTTTTAAATTTAATAATTTTAACAAAGAATGTTAATAAGCTTATAGATATTAGGGGAAATAATACTTTGAATGCCCTAAAAGTACAATTGCTGATAAAAAGTTTTGGATTTGCAAAGATAAATAAATTAATAACAAATAAAATAATATTATGACTTATTATATATGCTTGTTTTTTATTTTATTTTTTCTTTTCCTATCTCATTTTTGTGTAGGATATTAAATTAATAAAAGAATTTTTAATAGAGAATATACTAAAAAAGATAAAGATAAATTTTTAAAATAAAAAAAGAAACAAAGCTCGGAAGTTAAAAAAAATAAGAAAATAAAGAAAAAGCTTAAAATTAAAAAATAATCAGAAGATATTGAATTGATAAATACATAAAATTAATAATAATAGAACTGCTAACAGTAAGTTGCCGTTTAGATTGAATAAAAATAAAATTTAAAATAGAGTTAAGAAAATGTAAATAAAGAAGGCATTTTAATTTGTCTGGACTAATAATGAATAATATTGAATTATTTATATTTTTTTTTTTTATATTATTAATAAAATTGGTAATATATTCATTATAATATATATATATATTAAAAATAAATAAATATTTATGCTTAATTAAATAATTTTCTATAAAAGTTTTACTTAAAAATGTTAAAATTTAATCCAGTTTTTTTATAATTATTAAACAATAATATAAAACTTATTTTTAGTGCTTAATTTTAATAATATATTTTATATCAATTATAAAATTATCTATAATAAAATTTGTTTTGTTATATTAAGCACACAATTTATTTTTAATCATTATGTTAAAAGCATATTAAATTTATTTTTATAATATTAAAGAAATATTAACAATAATTTTATAATTTAATGATTTTTTTTATCCGTTACTTATCGATTTTTATTAAGTTAAATTATAAATACAAAAAATTAACTAGAGAATAAAGTAAATTATTGTATTCAAAAAATATTTTAAAATTTAATTCAATAAATTTAAACTTTATTCATATTTTTGATCTTTTCATTATTCTAAACAAAAAATCTGTCAAATAATACTATAAAGACACAGTTATAATTATATAAATATACAATATATAAATTTAATCTTTATATTTTGTATTTATTGAAATTTTCATAAAATTATTATTTTAGCCATAAATAATCTCATATTTTATTATAATTATAATTTTTTATATTCTAATTTATTGGCACAAGAAATAGTAATTTATCGAAAAATTTTTGTATTTAAGCCTTAAATAAAATATTAGTAATAATAACAATAATAAAATAAAAATTAAATGAAAAAATGGACAAAAAATGGACAACTTTTGTTTATAATTATAACAATAATGTTCATTAGAAAATAACTAGCAGATGAATTTAATATTATTGAAACTTAATATTGGACAAATAAAAGGACAAACTTAATTTATTCAAGAATTTATAGATATCATAGTTATAATGATGATTTATATTTAGAGCAATATGATAAATATGTTTTATTTAATTGTAGATAAAATCATTATTACAATACAAATTGTGAGACAGAATATAAATATGATGATTAAGGAAATGTTACAGATTCTTATGAAGTATGTGACTACACTTATACAAATAATTATTTGGAGTTAAATATTTATAGTTTAGATGGTAAAAACATTTACTTTCTTTTATTATTAATAAAAGAGTATGGATTTTTTTTTTTAACAAATATAATAAATTAAAAAATTTTTATTAATCTTTTTCTATATATTTTTATGCCTTTAAGGTAAAATAAAATAATTGTACTTTAAGCTTTTAATTATTTTATAAATTCTTATTTTAAATTTACAGATGAATTAAATGACATGGTAAGAGATGATTAATTGTATATATAAATCGAAACAAAATATAATACAAGTCCTTTTTATAATTAAGAACAAATAATTAAGTCAAATTAAGAGGAAGAAATATACTTTATATATTTAAATGAAAATGAAAATATTTTTTTTTGTTTTTATGATATAATTACAGAATAATATACTAGAGGATGTAGTTACAATTAATATAATAAGGTAAACATAATTCTAATTTTTTATTGTAAAATAATAAATTTAATTTAAATATTATGATTGATATATATTCTAAATAGCTTTCATTAGATTATAATGGGTAGATATTGGAAGAATTCTAAAAATTTTAAAGCTACTATAGTAATAATAAAATTTACATTTTAACTTCATTGTATTAAAACGGGCTTTAGCTTTTTATTACTACAATAGATTTAATAGAAAATTCTAGTTTTTCAATTTAATAGTAAGAACCTGTATAAATTTCGGAATCTTTTAAAAATTATTTTACTTTATCTGTAAATAATAATATAATCAATATATATGCAGTTAATGATTCTAACGAATTATAATAATAATATGCGAAAATAAACGAATGTAATATTATATTTAATCTAATATAGATATATAAATAAATAAATTAAATTATTTATTTATTTAGAAAGTTTTGAATTAATAAATAGCTAGACTGATGGGTTTTTAAATAAAGTAAACAATGATTATGTTTAATTAAAATTTAAAAAAATTCCAAACACTGATTTGGAAGTGATTATTACATCTTAATACAAACAATCAATGGAAAAAATATTTATATTCACACACAATATTACTTCAAATTCTGAACACTGTTACAAAGGTCATAGAATTGATTAAAAAATTAATTATTATCAATTATAGCACGGCATTATAGATGAGGATTATATGTGGATTTCTACTGATGAATTGACATTATTTGCTAACCCACAAACTTGTGAAATATATTATAATTAAACAAACACAAATGAGTACATTTTTAAAGATAATACTCATACTTATTTTTATAAAACTACTGTATATGGAGCGAATAATGAAATATTTATATTAGATTATTACAATAGATATTTGTGGTAAATTGGTGCTTGTAAATTAAAAAATTTAATAAATTATAAAATTAGAAAAATTAATCTTTTTTGTTAATAATTAATATAATAATTAGTTTGCTAAATTGGCTGCAAGAGTTGTCAAGAATATACACATTGTTTTAATTGTGTCGGTCACTAAAGAAATCATGATTCAGTTTAAAACATTTGTTTATGCAGTGATGGGTATTTTGATAATTTATAAAGCTACAACTGCGAATGTATATTTTTAAATTTATTTATATTATTTTTTACAATTTCGATAAAATTATAATTTAAATATTTATAAATAAAAATATATTTTTTACTAAAGCATGATATAAATTGCTATAGTAAAAAAAATTATTTAAAATTATATATTTTTACAAAATTCTATATGAGTCATTTTAATTAAAATATTTAATGTAGCATTTTTAATTAAAATTTTTAGAAAATATTTGAATATGGCTAATAAATTTAGTACAAAATTAAATCTAATATTCAAAATTTAAAAATTAAAAAATCTATTAAAATTAATTATAATAAAAAAATTAGAAGTTATTGAATAAAATGAAAAAGCTGAATATTGAAAAAAATTTTATTAAAAATATTTAATGAATAACTATTATTATTTCATAAATATCAATTAGATATTTTAGTTGTAAACATAGGTGTCGCGCCCCCCACCAAAAAAAAAAATTTTTTTCCCCCTTGGAATATTCCAAGGTGGAATTTAAAATACCAATTTTTAGTACCCACCTCGGAAAAATTTCCAGGGTAGGAAAATTTTTATTTGTTTTTTTTTAATTTTTAAAATGAACATCTTTAAATTCAAAATTTATATGTATATTGAAATAATTATATAAATAAAAATAATAAAAAAATTCATTTAAAAATTTTTATGCGATTATAATTTTCTTGATTTTTATATTTATTTTTAATAAAAGTATTTTTACAATTTATAATTATAATTATCTACATTTTTTAACTATTTTTTACCATTTTTACTATTTTTATGGTTGCTTTATATATTAAAATTCTGCATATTTAATTTTTTAATAGTATTTTGCTAATAAAATTTTTTTTAAAACATTATTATTTTCCACCCTGGAATATTCCAAGGTGGATTTAATATTTCATAAAAAAACCAGGGTACCCTCCCCCCTAAACCGAGGGCGCGTCACCCGTGGTTGTAAATTTTAGAATTTAAATTTGTTGAATTTTTTTGTAATATTTTTTTAATTTTTTATATATAATAGAATGTCCTAGAACGTGTGTTACTTGTTAAAATAGTTAGTAGTGTGATAGTTGTATATCAAAAATAAGAATAAAAAACAACTGTTAATGTCCTGAATATTATTTTGATAACGGAAATGATGGTGAGTGTTAATAATGTATTTAAAATTGTAAAAATTGTGAAAATGAACTTACATGTATTGAATGTAGTGAATAATATTATGTCGGGTAAAATGGTGTATGTCAAAAAAAAAAGATTTCTAAATAGAAAGATTAAGGTACAAATTTTAGATAATTTATTGATTTTTACTTAATAAAAATTTATTTTTAAATTAATTTTTTATCATAAAGAAACATAAAAAGAAATTTAAGAATTGACATAAAAAAATGAGCAAATAGGAAATAGTAAAAAAGCTACATAATAATCCTAAAAATATGTAGCTGGTATATCAATTTTAATGAATAATAATAAGTTATCAAAAATTTTACTATAGTTGCTCTAAATGGTTGAATATAGATTGTTATTTAATATCGAATATCCAGTTTTGAATGATTAAAATAAAATTTTTGACGATGATTAAATTTCTATT
This sequence comes from Pseudocohnilembus persalinus, assembly GCA_001447515.1. Lineage (NCBI taxonomy): Eukaryota > Ciliophora > Oligohymenophorea > Philasterida > Pseudocohnilembidae > Pseudocohnilembus > Pseudocohnilembus persalinus. The sequence continues at coordinate 54,392 of LDAU01000101.1, read as the reverse complement.
GGAAGTATTTTTGATTAAAAAAATTAAAACTATTAAGAAACAGTATATGGCTTTCGATAATAAGGTTTTGGGGCATTTATACTGAAAAATATGTCTGAGATCATAAATATGTTTATGTTATAAATATTGAAATTAGGAATAAGTTTTTTATTTATGAAGATATTAAAAATTGAAAAAAATTAAAATGAATAGTAAAAAAGTATAAAATAGGATTAAAATTTATAGATAATTTAAAAAAGTATTAGCGGGTAAAAAACATAAGAAAAGTTAGATTTAAAGAAAAAAATAAAAGATAAATTAAAACAGAATTTAAGAAATCAAGCAAATAACTGGATTTTGTTTTATTAAGGAATATTTATAAGCATTCTTATGTTTTCATTTCTCCAACTTTTTTCTTTATAGGCATATGGAAATATTTTATAAGTTTTCTGTCTTATTTTTTCAATTATCTTAGTGATAATATCGGTTATTTATGGTTATCTTTTGTTTTATATGAAATCTTTAATCAATAGCTAAGATTAAAAGCAGTTAAAAGAAAAAAAATCATCATCATAATAATAATAAAATAAATTAAATAATAAGAAATAAATATCTGAAAATAGCAATGAAATAAAAAAAATAGAAATTAATTAAATTTAAGAATAAAGAAACTAAGAAATAAGTATTGGTAGTTAATAAATGTATGGAAATTTATAAAAAATAAGAAATTCAAAAAATTCTATTAATTAACATAAGCTATTAATATTGACCGAGGAGTACTCAAGCAATTAGTAATACTAGAAAAATGAGTTAAATAAAAAAAATGCTAAAAATCTTGAGTAATTTTAGTACCTAAAATAATTATATAATAAAATAAATAAAGAAAAAATATAGCAAGATATTTAAGTTATAGAAAATAATTAAAAATATGATAGTAAGAGTGAAAAAGTTTTGTAGAATAATTAAATTTAAATTTATAATTAAAATAAAAATAAAAATAAAAATTCTAACAAAAGTTAAGTAAAAAATTAATAAAATGAAATGAATAAAATTTAGATGAAAAGTTTGTAAAATTTGAGTTATGAAAAAATTTTAGGAAAGAATTATATTAAAAAAATTTTAAAAAAGAAATTGAATGCCGTATATGAAGACTATAATATGGAATGTTTTTATGGTCAAAATTACTTTTTGTTTGAATATTTTTATTAAGTTATTTTTTGTTTTATTTTGGTATTTTTCAATAATTATCCTATATTTGGGTTAATTATTTTCGTTTTGATGGATATATTTAAGTTAATGATTCTTATATTAAAGAAAATTTATTTGGATAAGTTCTAGAGAATTAAAAATATTTGTTTGTAAGTATTATTTGTAATTTTCAATATTTTGTTGTTTATAGTTAATTTATAGAAAGAATAAGAAAAAAACAAATATATTACTTTCATGTATATATAGTACGTTTAGTTAGCTATTTTGGGAATTGAAATGTTATTTTTAATTTTAAAATTTATAATTTAAATATATTAATATTTAAAAAAAAAACTTAAAAAAAAAATATGAAAAAAAAATATAGATATACTATATTAAATTAATTCTTATATATAAAATTATTCCCATATATTTATATAATTATTTATACAAATAATATATTTAAGATTTTATGGTTATATAATAAATGACTTAAATTTTGAATATTATTTAATTTATAAGTAAATTATTATTATCATTATAATAATAATAGTTATATTGGTAAAAATATACATATTATATGTTTTTTGTTTTTGTAAATATAATTAATTAAAAATATTATTATTAAACTTTATTTTAAAATAGTTTATTAGATAATTTAAAAAGTTTTTTTATAAAATATGATATTAATTTTATTTAAATTTAATGTAACTTAATTTACTTAATAATATTTTTTTTAAAGATTTTAATATTTTATATTATTTTTTAAAAAAAGGCTGTCGACACGTGGACTTCCCAAGCGGTCCCCCACCTTAGTACTAACCACGCCTTAAGACGCTTAACTTCGGAGTTCTAATGGGATCCGGTGCTTTAGCCTTAGTATGGCCGACAGCGAAATTATACTTAAAAAATTACTTATATTGAAAATTTGATATATATTTAAATATTAAAATGTTCGATTAATTCTTTTTGATAAAAAATTCAGAAAATTTTTCTAAAATTTTTAGATAAAAAGTTTGTAAAATTTTATATTGAACATTGATAAGCGAGAATAATTTTTAATTGTATAAAAGCAAATGTATAAATAAAACTGTCTTTATAAATTCAAAACTTTATTTTTTGATCTAAAAAATAATTTAGTTTTTTATATTATATTTAGAATAAGATAAATTATGAAAGTGTTTTATAATTTTATGGAAAATTAATTTTGTCAATATTTGATAGAAATTAACTAAATATAAAAGATATCTAATAAATTATTCTTTTAACATTAATATCTGCAATATACATATCCTTAAAAAATTTGTAAATAAGATAATATATAATTTAAAAAGAATTACATATTTTCTTAAAAATTAAATTTAATTAGGTCCAATAATTGACTCTATTTTTTCTTTTTAAAAATACTTTGATTTAATAGTATTAAAAAGGATTTTAATAAAAATAAGTATTTTTTAAATTAAATAATAGATTACATATAAATTAAAAATAAAAAAACAAACAATAAATAAATAAAAAGATAAAATAAATTAATAAATAAAATAAAAATGAAGCAAGCTTAGATAATTTTTTATTTTTTTATTTCAGTTATAATAAAATATGTTTTTGGAAAAGAACTAAATGTTCTCGATACAGACTATTGGCAAATAAATCAATAAACAAATCTTTACCAATACAGTTTAAAATATTTTCAAACAGAGAAACAACATTTATTTATAAAAAATTAGAATAAAATAGCTTTTTTAGCCTATACATATTAACATAATTATGAAAGTGTTTGTGATTTTATTTATGATGAAAATGGTGAAAAAAAAACTGACGGGGAAGGAAAACCACTTACGAAATGTGAATTAAAATACACTGATACAGATAATTACTTGTATATTTATGTTTATACGATTAATTATTAAAGTATAATAAATAAATATTAATTATTTTTATTTAAATAAATAAAATTTATAAGAGTATTTTGATATTTTAAATTTATTTATAAATTTTAATTTTAAAAATTTTAGATAATAATTAATAGGCGGTAAAATTAGAAAAATATTTAGAAAATTAAATATTTTAATAAAATAAGTTAAATAGTGATCCAATTTATTTCTAAATACAAATTATTGAAACGAATAAAGAAAATGAGGTAATGCTTGCCTATAAGAAACAAAACCATTATGTTTATTATTGCTTTTTTAATATTTTAAACAATATGTACGAAAGAACAAGCTCTAACAATTGTGAATAATTTTATGTAAAATAATTAATTTAAATTAAATTATAATTAATTTTATTTACATAAGATTATGGAATAAAACGAAAAAATTAGAGTTGAAAAATATTAAGTTTAGTAAAGTATGGAAAAAATATATTTTCTATCGCTAATAAAAGATGAATTTCAACTAATGTTAACAATTATAGATATTAAAGAGACTGACACAATTAATATATTGGAAAATATGAAGATTGATGATTTATAATTTTCATAAGCTTTTTCTATTCTTGTTTTGGGTGAATAAATTAATATTTTTGCGAAAGAAAAATTAACTTCTCAGATTTAATATTAATATATATATAATGATGGAGGTAATTAAATATATTTATATAAAAAAAATTTAAATAAATACTAACTTTTTTTGTAAAAAATGACACATATCTTATTTTTTTTAAAAGAATATTTAGAATTTATAGAAAAGAAAGAAGTAAATGATAATGGATTTTTGACAAAAGTGCAGGAAATAAACATATATTTTAGATTTAAGAAAATAGTAGACTCGTAATTACAAACTATAATTGTACCATACTAAAAATCAAATTATCAGTATATTTTTATATAAACACTGGATTTTTAGACTTAATAAGAGCATTGTTCTTAAAGTTTTGAAATAAGTAAAGCATAATTGAAATAAGATTATTTTATGTTTGATATTATTGATGATTAGACTGCATGGATTGCAATAAATTAGTAAGTATTATTTGTAAACCCTGTGAAATGCGAAATGTACTATAATAATACTAATACTGATTAATTAATTAGAAAAAATTTAAAGCCTTATAATTATTATGTAACTATATTTGGTGAATAAAATTAGTTATTTTTATTGGATTTTTAATATAAAAGGTTGATTTAATTTGGGGCATGTAATTAAAACTAGTTATAAATTAATAATTTTTGATAATATTTTTAATAATAATAATTTTAAAAATAAATATTATAGTATTTTAAATGTGAATTTATTTATTAGACTGTCCTATTGGATGTACAAGTTGTGAAGATTAAGAGAATTGTTTATCATGCGTTGGTATTTAAAGAAATAATTCATAAAAATGTTTATGTAATGATGGCTTTTATGACAATTTACTTTTATATGATTGCCAAAGTAAAAATAAATAAAATTTGAAATATAATATAGTATAAAATTTTAATTTATGGGATTTTATTTAAATTCAAACGAATATATTAAAACACCAATTAAATTTATGAATTAATATAAAAAGAGTGTAATTCCAACTGTATAACTTGTAAAGATGAAATTCTATGCTATGAATGTATTCCATCACTTACAGTTGAGAGAATTAAAGAGCAATCCTGTGACTGCCCTATCCCTTTCTATGATGTTAATAGTCTTTGTATTTGTTTAACGGGGTATTATATAGAAGAAGATGACTGTATTAGTAAACAAAATTAAATTAATATTATTTAAAGTACAACTTTCTTTAATTTACTTATTTTAATAATGATTCATTTTTTTATTTTAAAAATGAAAATTTAATTTTTTATTTAAAAAATATTCCATTAAAAATTTTTTATTTTTATTTAAGAATGCCCACATAGATGTAAAACTTGTGATAATGGTGAAAATTGTCAAACATGTAATTACCCTTTTCTTAGATAGATGGATAAAGACTGTGCATGTAAAGATGGATATTATGATGATGGTTCAAGTCCTTATTGTTTAAGTACTATATTTTTAATAAAAATTTTAATATAAATATTTTTTTAATTTTGAAGAATGTCCCTCTTAATGTAAAACTTGCGAAAATGGCACAGATTGCACATCTTGTATTAATTAAGAAGGGTTGTTACCTTATTGTACAAAAATTAGAACACACTTATTTTTTAGTAAAAATGCTGTTGAAAAATATTAGTGTAATATTATAAATATAATTTTATATATATTTTTATAATTTTATTTTATATTATATAAAAATTTATATTGATAAATTATGATTAGATTAATAGTGTGCATAAAAATGTTTGAATTGCATTGGTAAAAGAGATAATTGTTTATCTTGTTAGGGAAATAATAGATAATTTTTAATTTAAAATTGTGAATGTAAAAGCGGATATCATGATGAATTCGGAATGCAAAAAAATTGTTAAAAATGTCCCAAATTGTGTAAAAATTGTTTGTCTAGTTCTTATTGTACAGAGTGTGAAAAAATGGAAAATTTAAAGTTATTTCCTGGGGGAAAATGTGCGTGTGATTTTGGGTTTAAATACAACTAATTTAAAAAAAAATGTGTTAAAAGCTACAGATTTAAAGGTGACTTATATGGCATTTGTCCAAGAATTACCGAAGTGAATGAAGATTTAGGTATATGTTAGAATAAGGTAATAAAAATAAAAGATTATGTGAAATAATTTTATATCTATGCTTCTATTTCTTTGGTATTAATTTTGGTCGTCCTGATTATTATAGTTGTAAAAATATATAGGATGTATAAAAAGTTAAGTTAAATGAAGCCTGAAGATTTTTTAAATTAGTGAATAATTATTATTAAAAATTAATAATTTTTAAAAAATATGGTAATATATATATATTTATATTTTATTAGAAATAAATATAGGTTAGAATAATTTTTTATATTTTGTATCATAATTATTACTTTCCTAATAATAATAATTCTGATTACGTTTGGAGAAAATGAGCAAAAAACTAATAAGGATTTTTTTTATTATTCTCAGTCAATAAATTAAATAATCAAAATCACCAATAATATTATAAAATTAAAAACAAAATTATAGAACTTTATTCTAAAGTTTTAATATAAAAAAAACAAAAAGTAAAAAAAATGATAAAACGAACAAGTAAGAGCTAAATATTATGTATATTTATAGCACTAATTTTTATTTTAAAAGTAGTTGCAAATGAATTTAATATTATTGAAACTTAATATTGGACATATAAAAGGACAACCAAAATAAATTCAGGAATTTATAAATATCATAGTTATAATGATGATTTATATTTAGATCAATATGATAAATATATTTTATTTAATTGTAAATAAAATAATTATTACAATACAGATTGTGTGACAAAATATGTATATGATGATTAAGGAAATGTAACAAATTCGTATGAAGTATGTGACTACACATATACAAATAATTATTTGGAGTTAAGTATTTATAGTTTAGATGGTAAAAACATTTTACTTACTTTTATTAATATTAATAAAATAGTATGTATTTTTTTTTTAACAAATATAATAAATTAAAAAATTATAATAATTCTTTTCTATATATTTTAATGTTTTTACTGTAAAATAAAATAGTTGTGCTTTAAGCTTTTAATTATTTTATAAATTTTTATTTTAATTTTATAGAATAATAAAATGACATGGTAAAAGATGAATAAAGGTCTATATAAACCTAAAGAAAATATAATGAAAGTCCTTTTTATAATTAAGAACAAATAATTAAGTCAAATTAAGAGGAAGAAATATACTTTATATATTTAAATGAAAATGAAAATATTTTTTTTTGTTTTTATGATATAATTACAGAATAATATACTAGAGGATGTAGTTACAATTAATATAATAAGGTAAACATAATTCTAATTTTTTATTGTAAAATAATAAAATTAATTTAAATATTATAATTCATATATATTCTAAATAGCTTTCATTAGATTATAATGGGTAGATATTGGAAGAATTCTAAAAATTTTAAAGCTACTATAGCAATAATAAAATTTACATTTTAACTTCATTGTATTAAAACGGGCTTTAGCTTTTTGTTACTACAATTTATTTAATAGAAAATTCTAGTTTTTCAATTTAATAGTAAGAACCTGTATAAATTTCGGAATCTTTTAAAAATTATTTTACTTTATCTGTAAATAATAATATAATCAATATATATGCAGTTAATGATTCTAACGAATTATAATAATAATATGCGAAAATAAACGAATGTAATATTATATTTAATCTAATATAAATATATAAATAAATAAATAAATTAAATTATTTATTTATTTAGAAAGTTTTGAATTAATAAATAGCTAGACTGATGGGTTTTTAAATAAAGTAAACAATGATTATGTTTAATTAAAATTTAAAAAAATTCCAAACACTGATTTGGAAGTGATTATTACATCTTAATACAAACAATCAATGGAAAAAATATTTATATTCACACACAATATTACTTCAAATTCTGAACACTGTTACAAAGGTCATACAATTGATTAAAAAATAGATAATTATCAATTATAGCACGGCATTATAGATGAGAATTATATGTGGATTTCTACTGATAAATTGACATTATTTGCTAACCCACAAACTTGCGAAATGTATTTTAATTAAACAAACTTAAATGAGTATATTTTTAAAGATAATACTCATACATATTTTTATAAAACTACTGTATATGGAGCGAATAATGAAATATTTATATTAGATTATTACAACAGATATTTGTGGTAAATTGGTGCTTGTAAATTAAAAAATTTAATAAATTATAAAATTAGAAAAATTATAATTTTTTAAAAAATAAAATCAAAAATTTGAATTTAATTATGAAATATTAATTAATAATTAGATTGTCAAATCGGTTGCAAGAGTTGTCAAGAATATACACATTGTTTTAATTGTATCGGTCACTAAAGAAATCATGATTCAGTTTAAAACATTTGTTTATGCAGTGATGGGTATTTTGATAATTTATAAAGCTACAACTGTGAATGTATATTTTTAAATTTATTTATATTATTTTTTACAATTTCGATTAAAAATTATAATTTAAATATTTATAAATAAAAATATATTTTTTACTAAAGCATGTCCTTCTCTTTGTACGAAGTGCACAGATTATAATAATTGCAATGACTGTGTACCATCTTCTCCAGTTTAAAGGGACCCATAGAAGATATGTGAGTGTCCTATATCTTCATATGAAGATTCTTCAAATAATTGTTAACGTAATATATAAGCAATTTTAATTAAAATAAATTATTATGTAAATACAAGAAATAAAATTTTAATTGTATATATTTTTAATTTTTTATATTTTAATACCATAAACTAAATATAATATAAAGCATGTTTATTTTAATGTGAAACATGTTAAAATTCGAATATTTGTTTAACTTGTGTTCCTTCTATACCAGAAAGAATTGGAGATACTTGTTTTTGTCCAGATACTTACTACGATAATTAATTAGACTATAATTGTTAAGGTAAAAGTTTAGATTAAACAATATGTTTATAATTTTTATTTTTATTTTAGTTTGCAATTATTTATAATATAAAAAAATAAATAAAAAATAATTAATTAGAATGTAAATTTCCGTGTTTGAATTGTGAAAATGATACTTATTGTAATACATGCGTTTTTTCTGAGCCAGCCAGATTGCTTATAAATAATGATTGTGCTTGTCCAATTATGTATTATAGTGTTTAAGGAATTGAAAATTGTTTCAGTATATCTTTTTATTATTAATTTTTTAAAAATATATAATAATAAAACTTATCATATTAATCTAAATAATAATAGAATGTCCATACAGATGTTATTAGTGTGAAACAGGTGATAAATGTTAATCGTGTAGATTTCCGTATTTTAGGTTGATTGAAGATGATTGTAGTTGTAGAGATGGGTACTATGATGATGGAGAAAATCCTTTTTGTATTAGTAAATTATAAACCTAATATTTTTTTAATATAAATTTATTAACAAATTTTTTTATTTCTTAAAATATTTTTATATTTATTATATTTATAACTAGAATGTCCATCTTAGTGTAAAACTTGTATTAATGGGAACGAGTGTACTTCTTGTTTAAATTAATAAGCATTAATGCCATACTGCACATAAATAATGAATCATTAATTTTTCAGTAAAAATAGTATAGAAGAGTTTTAATGTAATCATAATTATTAAAAGAAAGTTTAATATATTTAAATAGTTTATTATTTTATTTATTTTTATTAAAATTTATAAGTATAAATAAATAAAAATAATTTTTAACAAATAGATTAAAGATGCCCTTTGAAATGTTAAAATTGTTATGATAGAAACACTTGTATGTCATGTTAGGGTTTAAACAGAGAGGGGATATTAAAAAATTGTATTTGTAAATAAGGTTATCATGATGAATTTGGTATGTAAAAAGATTGTTAAAAATGTTAAAAATTGTGTAAAAATTGTTTATCAAGTTCCTATTGTAATGAGTGTTAAGATTTAGAACATTTATATTTGTATCCCGGGGGAAAATGCGACTGCGAATTAGGATTTAAATATGATTAAATTAAAAAAAAATGTGTAAAAGCCTATAGATATAAATAAGATTTTTATCATTAATGTCCGAGAAATACTGTGTATTCAAAATCATCTGATAGTTGTTTGGATAGGAAAGTTTTTGAGGAAGAAAAAGTTTTTAAATATTATTTGTACGGTTCTTTGGTAGTTTTGGCTAGTTTTGTTGTATGTTTGGTTTTGATTATTAAAATGAATAAAATTATTGAAAGAGCGTAGAATATGACATTAGAGGAAGTTTGTAGATTTTATGATTTGTGAGTTTTTTTATAAATTAAATTTTTTAAATAAATTGTTTTAAATGTAAGCTATTTTTTTTTTTTTCTTACAAAATACTATATAAACTAACAATAAATAAAAATAAATTTAATTTAGTTTAGTTTAAATTTATTATAGGACATAGTAAATTAATAGTTTTATAGTTCAGTTTACACTTAAAATAAATTATTTATCTGTTTGATAAAAAATTCTCTTATTTTTTTTATTTTCTATTTTTATTCTTCCTAATTAATAAACTCCTTTTTCAAATATTGTTACTTCTGTTTCAAATATTTTTAATTCCTTACAAAATAATTTATTTTTAATTTTATATATTATAATTGTTTTAAATTATAATTACTTTGGGTTTTAAACTAAGATCATAATCGGTTTTTCCAGACCAAATAAACTAAGAAAATTAATCTGGTAATCCTGGTCTAATTAAAAATTGTATATATTTATTTAAAGAAATAAAAAAATTAAAATTATAATTTAAAAATTCTATTTAATTTATTTCATTTTTTACATTCTTTCATCGCTATTTTTAAGAGAAATAATTACACTAGTGTTATAGTCCATTAAATTTTTAACTATAATTTTGACTGAAATACTTTAAACTCTAATATATTTTTAAAATTTAAAAATTAATTAAATAAATCAAAAATATTATAATATATACGTAATTTATAAATATATTTACGTTTCTTTATATTCTTAAGATTAAGGGGTGATTAATTTAACTTATGCCGGACATATGTATTCTTAATAATGATGTTTGTAATATTATTAAGATTCTAAACTATCCTAAATTTGATTTAAATAATCCATTCCATATATTTAGTTTTATTCTATATAAAATAATTGATAAAATTATAATTTGATATTTTTTTTTCAATTTAAATAAATAAAAAACCAAAATTATCTTTATTATAAATTTTATAAATTTATCTTTAAAATTACAAAATATTAATATAATATCATTATTTGTTACCATTTTCCATAGATTCTATGTCAAAATTCCATAAAATTAAAAATTTTTTATCTAAATTATGATATAAAAAATACTATATCTAAGCCTTAAATTTGTTAAATAGTTATTTTTGATTTTCACTAATTAAATTTGAAAAATTTTCTAAATCAAATTATTGTTATTTTTATTAAAAAGTTAATGGATATTCATAAAGATATGTGGTTTTTTCATTGCTTTGTATTTGATGGATATAAAATGTGTTTAAATATTAAGAATCCTTATAAATTCTTTCAATAATGAATTAAATTTATGGCATATCTTTTTCATTATCTGAGTTTGTGTTTAATTAATCATCTTTTTCTTGAATTAACATTAGATTTTTATCTGTAATTTCAAACTTTTTTAACATTAGATTTTTTATGGCTTTAACCTTTTGTGTTATGAATTTTAAAATTATGTAATTTAATATATATATATTTATTTATTTATGATTTTTACCGTATCTATTATTATATTATGAAGAAAGTATTTAAATTAATTCCCGGTTTTGTATAAGAATAACAAAGTATGTGTTTATTAGTTAAATTAACTTTTATTATTTTATAAAATTTAATTTATATCTTAATTATTATAGGTTTCTTATAATTATTAATTAAAATAAGGAATATTAATGTTAATTTTCTAGTTTTATTCCAATTATTAATCGATAATTTTTTCTTTAATACAATAAAAATTGGTTTAAATTGGTATGATCTTTAAATACTAAATTTTTTAGTTTCCAATATTAGTTATTTAAAAATTAATTTCCCCTATTTACCTTTCATATAACATACTGCAAAAATTTGGGTCCTGTTCTATAAAAATTTCTCCCATTTATTTTTAAACTTCAAAATTTATAGGGTTTTAAAATACATGATTAAAAATTAAGTCGCTTTTCAAAGTGTACTAAATTCCTTAAATTTGTAGAGTTTATGAGTGAAATTAAGGTGTAATTTAAGTTTTTAAGGTCAAAATGTTGTTTTTTTATAATTTTTACTGGCTTTTATTAAATTAATAGTTAATATCTAATAATTAAAATTCATTATTATCATTATCTGTACATTTATTATTATTGTTGATGTTATTTTGATTTTTTAAAATTTTATTATCAAAATTATTATTTTTGTTATTATTTTAATTGTTTTCAATTTTTTTATCAATAATATTATTTTAATTGTTATTTTTAATGATATTTTAATTTTAATTTTTATCTTTATCCTTATTTTTATCTTCGCTGGTTATATTATATAATAAATTTAAGTTTTGGAGGTTAAAATTTAGGTTTAAGGGATTTTTTATTGTTAAAATTATCTAAATTTGTTGGTTTTGGTAGATTTTTATTTTTTAATTATTATTTTTATTGTTTTCTATTAAGGACTGATTTTTTATTTGGGATTTGATGCTTTCTAGATAAAGATATTCTTAGTATCTTTGTTGGTTATTTGAATATTTGCTTTCTTTTAAAAATGATTCTAAATTGTTATTATTGTTTTAAAAATTGATTAAAAATCTTTTTATTGCTATGTTTTTTGGGTCATCTAAGTTAATTTTTTGGTTTTTTAATATTTATGCTATACCATTTTTTTCTTGAAATTTGGGAATAAAAATTTCATTGTCTTCTTCTAATGTATAAAATTTATTTTCATACTCCTAGTTTTCTTCTACCTTTATGTTTTCTTGGCATATGGTTAAATTTTTTTCTGTTTGATTTAATTCGTTTTAAGAATAATTATTTATATTTTATATGTCTGTAATATCACTAATTTTATTAGAGATTATAAGTTTATTTTGGCTATCTATATAATTTATATCAGAATTATTATCATTTGGTATACTATAATTTTATTTTTTACTATATATGCTATTATTCGTTATAATTTTATTTTATTCGCCATTTTCATTATTAAAATTAACTATATCATTATTTTATATGTTTTCATCATCTTCGTTATTATTTTCTATATTTTTTTATGTTAAGCTTTAATCTGAGTCAAATGATTAATCAGTGTATAAGGAAAATTTTTCTCTTTTTTCTTAAATTGTAGCAAAATTTGAAAAATTTAGATTTATATTAATTTGATTTTCATTAATTTAAAGAAAATTAATATCGCATTAAAAATTATTTTAGGGATAAAATTCATTTATTTTTTTCCAAATATTTATTGCATCTTAAAAAGTAATTTACTATCTATTTAAATCCTATGTTTGCGAACAAATCTTGATAATTTTAAATAAAAAAACTTTAATATTTTTTTTTTTTTACTTATTTATTAAATTATTTTTATTTTTTACTTATAAGGATTTTTTTAGATATTCGAAAGATTTTTCTTCATTTTGCAAGGTTAAATAAGTTAAAGCTAAATTTTTGTAAAGAAATCCTAAAATTTCTGGCCAATTAATAATTTCAAAAAATTCTTAAACAACTAAATAACATCTAAGTGCATGATTATATGTTTCTAATTTTTGATATCTGTATCCAGTATATAATAAATAAAAACTATATTTTCTTTATAATGGTTTTATTGTGGAAATTTTTAAGTTTAAAATGGCATGTTATTCTTAAAGGGCTGCTCTAAATTAAGGAATTTCTTGCAAATTATTTGTGTAACAATCTTGAAGTATTTGGTCAATATCATTAGTAGCTAAATTAAGAACTAAGGATTTTATATAAAATTTGAATTAAGTTAATTGTTTTTGAAAATTAAAAATATATTAATTATTAAATTTAGAAATAAAATAAAATAATTTTAATATTTTTTGCTTTATTTTACAAATGAAATTTATTTGGATTCTAAATATAAGTGTTCTGGCTGAAAAAATTATCATTTATTTGTCTTATGAATATATTTAAAATGACCTTTTTAGGTCTTTATATATTTGATTGACAATTTTAGTTTTTTATTCAAGGTTATATTGATTTTAATTATGAATAAGATCTAGTAGATCTGAATAAGCTCGTATTTCTCTGCAACTTGCCTTTACATTTATATCTTTTTTCTGATTATTAAATAAATTATATATAAATTAAATAAATTTATTTAAATTACAAAAATATTACTTTAAATTTTTTTTTTAGTTGAGTATAGTAATTTGAAGCATCTTTGTATTTTTTTAAAAGAAATAGACTGTCTGCTAATTCTCGAATTAAAATTTCATCTTCATTATAAAGTAGGGTTTTATCTCTACTAGAAGGCTTTCTAAAAAGAGACTTAAAATTATAATATAATTAGTTTTAATTATTATTAATTATTATTAAATGTAAAAATAAATAATTATTTTGTTACCAATAATGACGATTTACTTAAATTAACATGTTGTGATTAAATTTCTTTTATACGATCTATAAATTGGTCTATAATTTTGTATTAAATATCATCCTAAAAAATAGCATTTATGTTTTGAAATTAGGTTTCTGAAAGAATTTAAATATATTCCTAGTTATTTTATTCTAAATTTTAGTATTGGAACCAAATTTTTGTTGGTTTTTGAAGTTCTTCTATTTTATAAATTATAATTAAAAAATCTATATATATATACTATTATTTAATATAATTTATTTTATATAAAGAATTTTTTTTAACTAGATATATATATAGAATTAAAATATTATTTACTCTATTCTTCATTTAGTTATATTTTAAAGTTATATGATGTTGTATTTGTTAAATCAAGTTATCTTAAAAATAAATTGCAATCGTCATTTGAGTCTTATTCATAATCTTATAGTAATATTTAGATTTTTGGGACATTATAGTATTTAGAATAATTTTCATGAAATATTTATTGCATTATTTTTTACTAAGATATTCTAAAATAAAGTAAAATTTATAAAAAATAATTTAATTTTATTAATGTAACATTTTTACTTAAAATCTTGATAATATGGTTTGTCTTCTAATGTCATTATATCTACAATAACCCACGGTTAACTGAGTAAATCTATGTTATATTAATTTTGGCAGTGCTTTATTTTAAAAATATTTATTATTTATTTATTTATTTATTTTTATGTAAAATTTAAATATAAATATAAATGTACATATTAATTTGTTTCTATTTTTTATATATTATTTAAATACTACAATTAAATACTTATAATAAGATTTCTACGCATTTATCATACCAAAAAGGTATATGTTTATTTAAATGATGTTCAATTTCAAGTTGGTCAGTGTACCTTTCATTCTATATACAGTAAAAGAAAATTATAATAAATTAAAATATGATTACTTAATTAAAAATGTAATTCGATTTTATAATATGATTTTATTTTATTTTTTTAATTTAAAAATTTTTTTCTTATTATTTTATTTACAGTATTTATTTACTTTAATATGATGAAGGTTTGCTAAAAAATCTTAGAAAACTTTTTTGATTTATTAATTTAAATTATCAATTTTAAGAGTTTAGAATTGCTCTGAAGTTTAAAAATGTATTTTTTCTATATATGCATTTTGAATTTTAAGATTATTTTTGTTTATGATTATTGGTTTTTGATTTTGAACTGATTTAAAATTTGAAAATACGTTCAAAAATCCTGCACTATTAAGGCCAAATTTTTAAAAATATTTCCGAGCATTTTCGGTTTCATTTACTAGGCCTTTAATTATAAATCCTTAGGAAATTTTTTATTGTAATTTAATTTCTTCCATTATTTAGCAAAATAAATCTTTTATTTTAAAAAAAATTTTGTTATTAATTTTTTATTTTTATTTGAATAAAATTTTTTCATGTATTTTGATATAAAAAATAATTATTATTATAGTAAATTGAAATCAAAAAGAATATATTGTTTATGAATGTTTATTATCAAGCTATTAAATAGTTAAATTATATTGGTAAAATAAATTGAAGTTAAATATCTTATCGCTTATCTTATATTATATATTAAATTATAGTAATATTATAAAAGTAAAGTTTTAGTAATAATAGCTAAAACATTAAATATATATTTTAATTATTATATTTTAAATTTTAAATTTATAATTTACTAATTTTATATATATATTTACATTATAAGTATAAGAAATTATAAAGACTTTTGGTTGAAAAATGAATAATATAAAATTTAATTAAAATTATAAAAAATAGAGGAAAATTTTTGGCATAAAAGAATTATTTATGTTTTATTATCAAAATTTTTATTTGTATTATTCAGTTTTACTTCTTAAATATCTGGCTGGTATTTAAGGTTTAGTAGCTTTATAAAAAATATTATTATTACAATTTAAGTTAAAATTCTGGTTTTAGCTAAATTATCTTTGAGAAAATTATTTTATATTATAAATATAGTTATTTTTATTATTATTAAAATTTTTATTTTTATTATTATTGTTATAAATATTATTATAAATATTATTGTTGTTATTATTATTAATATTATTATTTATGTTATAATTTTAAATGATATCCTGGCTTTAGCTGTAGTAGAGTCTGTTTTTTCTGTTAAGGTTATTTTTTTTAGGGTCTTTTTATAAGTTTAGAAAATTAAGATTGGCACTTATTATATGGTGTTTATCGTATTTTGGAATTGAATTTTTTTCTTTTTGGTTTTGGATGTTTTTTATTTTGATAAAGTTTGTGAGGCCTGAAATTTTGTTGTTTTTTATTTGGTTATTTTGATTTTGGAAATTTGGAGAAATATTTTTGTTTATGTTAATATAATTTTTTTTATTTATATTTGTATTGTTTATGCTATTTGTATTATTTGTATTGTTTATATTTATATTGTTCATATTTATATTGCTACTTATATTATTTATATCTTGACCATTCGAGGTATTTGATTGGGTAAATGGACTTTGGTTTTATAATTGTTTTATATAAAGGTATTTTTTTTTTATTTCTTCTAAGTGGTGATTTTTTTATTCTTAAGTTTTTTAAGCTTTTTAAGTACTTTGTGTATTTTCCTATGTTTTTTTGTTATCTTGAAATTATTGTTGAATTTATTAGTAGGGGTTGTATGATTATTTTTATTATTACTGTATTATGTTTTATATGTAATGCTCCTTATTGTTAATATTGTGGATTTCTTGTTAATTTTTAATCTATTTATTTTATTGGTCTTTTTATAATTAATTTTTATAGAAATTGGCTACATTGTTTTGGTTTTTAAGGTGATCGTAAAATGTGACTTCTTTTTTGTTTAAAATATAATTTAAATGTTTTATTTATCTTTAGTCACTTTAATTTATATTTTCATTTAAACTTTAAAGTCTTTTCTCTTCTTTCTGCCGTATATAAGAAGATTTTTTATTATTATATCTTTAAAAATATAAGGTGCTATCATTAGTTTATTCATCATTTTATTATTATTATTTTTATATATATTTATTTTAATTTTTAGAAAATTACTATGTTTAAGGTCGTTAATACATTTATTGCTTTTATTAATAATGGGTACTTATTTTTGAAATTAATTGGTATTTTTTATCAAGAACATCTTTTTTTTATTTAGAGTTTGGTTCGAAAAATTATTATTAGGTTTTAATTTGAAAATTTAACATTTACTTTTAGAATTATTATTATTTAGATTCAGAATTATTATTTTCTTCTTCTTTATCTTCTTAATAAATCTATTTTTCTTATTAATTTTCTAATTGCTCTGTTGACTGTCTAAAATGATGCATTGTATTTTAAAATTGTTTAAGGGATTTTGTTTGAATTGGAATGTTTATACTTTATTAGTTTTTTTTTTATTAATCTGTTACAGTTGTGTTACCGAAAATTAAAGTAGATAATTTTTATTAATTGTTCTGGTTTTGGTTTTATTTTGGATCTTGTTGTTTTTATTGAGAATTTTGTTAATTTTATTGTTATTGAGTGTTTTAATTTTGAGCTTATATGTAAATTTAGTTTCTGTAGTTATTGTGAGAAGTTTTTGTTCTTTTAGGATTAATTTAGAGCTTTTAATTCTGTTGTGTATTTGTTAATTGATAGTTATTTCTTTGTTAATTTTAATCTATTTATTTTAGTTGATTTACATGATTTAAAGTTATTTTTTTATTTTATTATTGTTATTAATTTAAGGTAAATTTAATATTAGTATCGTCAAATTATTCAATAAATATATCTTATGGTTTTTACTATATTTAAAAACCCATCGTGGTCGATCTTAATTTTTGTTTTTATTGTATATAATCAGGATTTTAAAAAATTTAAGTATATTATTGGTGTTTTTAGACAGAAGGACTCATATTGCTGTAAGAGTCTATTTATTTTTAAATTTTTAAATTATCATTATTGTACTAATCATTATATTTTTATTATAATTAATTTTCCTCTTTATTTATGATTTATGTTTTGAATTGAGAAATATCGACATCTGTAAATTTTTGTGGATTTTTCAGTCTTTCAGAAAAAAGCAAGTTCGAATTCGAATTTGAATTATAATTGCTTTTTATATCTTATAAAGAGCCTTCAGTTTTTAAGTGGTCTAATTTTTTGTTGTTTTTTAAGTTAAGAAATTAAAAAAATTAATTTTTGGAATCATTTGTACTTGTATTTAGATTTTAATTTTAATTTTAATTTTATTTTTCTTTATATTCGTGAAATTTATTGGAAGTAGTATTTTATTAGGGTAATTATTGTTCTGTGATATATTTATGTTCTTTGTTTTTTTTTTTGTGTTATTTATAAGGGCTTTTTTCTGTTTAAGAGTTGAAGAGCGAGTTTTAGATGGAGGTTTTTTAGACTTTATTGTTATTGATTGGATGTTAATTATCAAAAATTTTATCATTTTCATGTTTTTCTATGTAAATTGTATTTAAAATGTAAAAATTATAGGTTTGTTTTATTAATAATTTTAAATTTAAAAAAAATATATAATTTTAATTTGGAATTATGGTTTACTGATTTCATTTTTGTGGTTCCATCCTGAAAGTTAGACTTTATTGTCTGTTTTTTAAGATGGTTCTATTTTTTATTTTTTTTTCTATTGAATTTATTAATTTATTTCTGTATATTATTTTATTAAATCTTCTTATTCTTCAGCAGAAAATTATGAAATTTCGTTTAAATTTTAAATTGCTTCCTTTTCTTTCAATTAATTTTCACGCCTTACTAAAGCATAATACATTTATTTTAAAAATTTTTGCTGATTTGTTATTTATTATGCTTTAAGTTTTATTTGAATAAATTTTTCTTAATTATTAAAATTTGTTAGAATTTATGTATTTTATATAATTTTTGGTATTATTATTGTATTATTAATTTTTTATTTATTTTATTAGTCTTATGAAAATTTAATATTTAGTTTTTAGGTTTTTTAATGAAAATAATTTTTTAAATAAAATATAAGATTTTTATAATTTATTATATAATACATGTATTTAAAATAAATATTTATAATGTGTGTATTTTTTAATATAAATTATTTTTTTATACTTATAAATGTTGAATACTATAATATATTAAATTGTTTTAATGTAATAATATTAATAAGTTGATTGTTTTTAAAAAGCTTAAAAAAATGAATAATTTTAGATATATTATACATTATTTTTAATTTAAATAAGCAATTAAAATTGAAATAAAATAATTATAAATTAATTTACATTTTTATATATATTAAATTAGTAATATATATTTATATATAATTCATTATAATTGAAAGTAAATCAGTTTTTGATAGCTTTTAATTTTAGAAAATCAGTTATAATTTCGGCTAGAATTTCATTTCTAAAATACTAATTTAATTTATATTTTTTTTTCATAGTTAGCCACTATTAGTTAGAGAGAAAAGTTAGATATTAATAGGTTTTATTAACATATATGAATTTTTTTTTGTATTCCATAGGGACTACTAATGAAAGGGATTTTTTGGGGGAGTCAAGAAAAACGTAGCCTAATTTTTAGAGTAAAATTAACTCAAATTTTTTTTATTGATTTATTCGTTTTTATATATTTTATTATAATTATTATTATAATAATTATAATTATTGGTCAGGCTATTAAATTTGTTATTATTGTTATTATTAGTTGGGAAAAAATTGTTGCTTGTTGAGTAGAAGTTCAAAAGTTTGGATTTTTGTTAATTTTTTTGTTTCGATTATAAAGTTTATTATGCTAATTATAAATTGAGGACATAATGGAGAGTTATATGATAAGTCTAGTTTCAAATATTCTAAATTTTATAATTATTTTAATTGAGTCAGGATTACTTTTAGACCGCTTAAGCTGATTTCTGAGTATTTTACTATTAGTTAGAGTTTTTTAAGAGATTTTTTTTAATATTACAAAGGTTTTATGAGTTTTTCTAGAATTTCTGGGATGTTAATATTTTCAATTTATGAAATATTTAAATATAAGTTTTCTAAATTATTGAAGGATTCGAAAAGCATTTAATAGTTTTATATTATCTCTAAATTTTCGATTTATATTTGATACATTCTACGTATGTTGAGTTGGAAATCAGTTATATTATGAAAATTTTATAGGATTTATAGAATGTAGATAAATTCTGAATTTTCTAGATCTGTATGAAAAAGGTTCCTAGAGTTAAATATAAAAAATAAAAAATTAATACTTATTTTTTTAAAGTTTTATTATAAAATTTACAGATTCAGTTTTACAAGATTTTAAGATAAAGAATCAAAATCTCTAAAAAATACACACGATTTTCCGTACAACTGTAAATCGGAAAGATTGAGTTTGAGTTCCTAGATTTGAATAAAATGAATAAATTTTTATAATTTAAAAAATTTTTAAAACTATTTTAATATAATAAAAATTTTTTATAAAATAAAACATGATAACTAATTTATTAGATATAAATTATTATATTAAATAAATTTTAAAAAAATACTTCGATTTAGGAGCAATTTTTCCAAAGGGACATTTATAAATCAGTAAAAGGGTCAGGTTTAAAAGGAACCCAGGTAAAAATATTACCTTAAAAAGTAATTTCTAAGCTTTTAAGTTCAGGAAAAATTTTTTTAGAAAGAGCAGAAAAAATTTTAAAAGAATTTGGGTCTGAAATTTTAGTAAAATAGGCGAAATTAGTAAGACATTTGCAGCATTCAGGGCTGATTACTCTGTGATTTTGGTGGGTTTTTAGGGGTTGGGGTTGGGATTGGGGTTGAGATTGGGGTTGGGGTTGGGATTGGGGTTGGGGTTGGGGTTTGTCAAGGTCTTGGTAAAAGGGCTCTGTGCAGGTTTAGCAGTAGGAAAGGGAGTTTCTGTATTTGAAGTCAATTATTTTGTCTTGGAGTTAGTCTATTTTTTGACGGATTGTTTGGAAAAACTGGGGAATTTAATTTACGGTGAACATTTTTTGTTTGTTTGAGGTGGTTTTGTTTATTTTTTTTTTGTCTTTTTTTGTTGTTGTTTATAAGGTTTGTTTGTTTATTTTTTGTTTTCGTTTTTTTTTGTTATTTCTAATTATTTTTTATTATTTTAAAGTTTTAGGGTCGGATTTTAATAGATTTTGAGAAGTTAATGAAATTCTGATTAAATTTTAGTTTAATTTTTTTAAATTTTAATAGTTGAAGTTTAAATATAATAAGATTTGTTGATTAATAAAAATATATAAGAAAGAGTATTTCAATTATATATTTTTTTATAAAATATTAATAAATTTTGGTCATATTATTTCAATATATAGTATCATATTATCATATTATTTGGATAAATTTTGTTATAAAATTAAATATTACCCTAATTTATGCAATGCAAAATCACTTATATTAATTCTTATACAGTTATAAATACTTTATATTAAATTATAATCTTGAATTGTTTCAAATTTTGTCTGGTCTGGCTAATTTTTTAAAACACTACGGACAGAGTCTATTAAATTCTAAATGTTATTTTATACAATTTTGGTGAAAAAAGTGGTTACAATTATTTATCATAGCTATATCTTAAGTTTATTGATAAAATGATAATTCACAAATATGACATTTTCGGTATTAATATTTTTCCAGATCTTTTTCTACTACTGTCAGTGCTAATTACATTTATTTTTCAGTAAGGCCAAAATTTTCTCTTTTTTTCCATTTTTACAAGTGTAAGAAAGAGTAAAAGCTGTGTAAAAATTTAGGGTCATTTAATTTTATAAAAGAATCAGAATTAGTTAGATTTTGCTATTTTTTTTGCTTTTTATCAAAGTTTTTAGTATTTAGTTAATTTTGAGTTTATTTTAATTTAATTTGGCTCATTTACTGTCCCATTCTAACATAAAAGAGAATTATCAGAGTAAAATTGAGAAAAAGGGCGAGAAAATTCATAATGATGGCTTTATAAAAGGTAGATTTTTTAAATTTAAATTTTTCTTGTTACTAAAAATAAAAGCAGAAAATTAGGAAGAGTAGGGAAAAATTTTAAAAAAAAGTAGTTTATTAGATTTTAGGCGTTTTTTTGGGTGGTAAAGGTTTAGATTTCATTGTTTTTCATTTTTTTCAAGATTTTGTCTAAAAATAAGTTAATTTAATGTTTAAATATTAAGTTTAAGTTTACTTTTATATTTAAATTTTAAACTTAAATTTAAGTTTACATATAAGTTTAAATTTATTTTACATTTAAGTTGTTTGTAGGAAATAATAGTGTTTTTGTAATTTAAAAATATAAGTTAACTTTATTTAATTTATTAAAGTATACTTAGTAAAGTTTTTTTTATACATTATTTAAGTTCAAATTATAGAAATATAGAATTTTTTTAATATATTATACATTTACTTACATTTATAATTTAAATAAATATTATTATTAATTAGCAGGTAGGAAAAGTATATTATTTTATATATTAATATATTTATAAAAATAAATAGTTATAAAAGTATTCACTAAAAAATCGAAGATGATTTTTTTTATCTTAGTTACTTATTATTGAATTATATTGTACGATCTGTTAGATTGGATGAATTATTACTCTTATTTTTTAAGTTATTATTTCTAAATTTGTTATTTTAAGTATTATAATATTGACTAAAAGAATTATGCTGGTGATTTTTGGCTTAATTACTACTTTTATTTAAATTTTCCTTTTTATCGTCTTATTCTTCTAAAACTGGTACTTTTACGAATTTAACAAAATTGTCTTAATTTTCTAAAAAATCTTCTAATTTTTATTTTAAATTTTTATCTATCGAATTAGAAGATTTTTTATATTTTTGTAGATTATTATTTTTTTATAAAAAATTATTATTAAAATGATTGCTATGGGGGCTGCCATTTTAAATATTATTTATATTAATATTATTTTCAGATTAAAAATTGAGTTGAGTTTAGTGAATATCTTGCTAGTTTATTCTTATTCCAAACTATTTTTTAGTGGAAATTTATTTTATAGTATTTTCCAGAATTTGCTGTTTGTTAAGGTTTTCTTGTTTCAGTTATTGTAAAGAGTTTTTCGAGAGCAAATTTTTTTCTTATTGATAATTTTATATATTGTTATTGGAATATAAGTTTGTATCTTATATATTGTTATTTATGTTATTTATATTTTATAATTTATTTATATTATTTATGTTATTTACGTTATTTTTGTAATTTATGTTATTATTATTATTTAAATTGTTTAAGTTACTTATGTTATTTAAATTGTTTTAGTTATTATTGTTATTTATGTTATTTAAGTTATTTATGTTATTTATGTTATTTATATTATTTATTATATTTATGTTATGGGTTTTTTTTTCGGGGAGAGGAGGCTTTTGGGTTGGTTGTTGATTTTTGCTTAGGAAGTTGTTAGTTTAAGTTTTTGAAGAATTTTAGGTTCTGTTTTAAAGTTGTAGGGCGGGTAGTTTGTTATTTTTATTGTTTAAATTTTAAATATTATTTTTTGAAAATGAGGCGCTGTTTTATTAAAGTTGTAGATTTTGGTTCATTTGGTAGAATTATTAGTGTTTTTAAGTCTCTAAAGTGGGAGTTATTTATCTATTATGAGAGGTATTTAACTTTAAATTTGAAGTTTAATATTAATTTTAATTATTTGATTAGAAATTAAATTATTGTGGGTTGATATTTGGGCTTAGAAATCTTGCATTTGGCTATATTATTTTAACATCTTTTTAAGATGAGTTTTTTTATAGAAGGCTGCTTTGTATAGAATATTGATTATTTTCTATTAATTCATTTTTTTCATTGTCATTTTAATTATTAATTTTGCTTAAATTTTATTGTTAATTTTTAATTTACCTATTTTAGACCATATGATTAATTTTTTAAGGTATATTTTGGTTTTTATATAAGTTATTAATATTTTGATTTTAGAATTTATTGCAATTTAAAGTGTTTATGCGATTTTATTTTAAATTTTATTTTTTTTATTCGTAAGTTTATTAAAGTTATTACTATAGGTGTTAAAATTTATTTTACTAATTGTTTGGGTTTAAATTATCAGAAAAGAGTTTTTAAGCACTGTTATTATTACTTTAAAATAGGTTTTGATTTTAATTTTAATTTTTTTGATAATTATTTTCCGAATTTTTTAGTTAAAGATCGTGATTTATCAAGGTATTATCTTTGTTCTAATTATTATTAATATTATTATTTTATTATTAATAAAAATAATTATTAGTAGGAGTAAGATTTAAGTTAGAAATGGTTTCATTATTTGATAAAAAAGAGGGTGTTTTTTTAAGTATAGAGGCAGGTTTTTAGGATATAGATCTGATTTGTTTTTGGGTATTTATTTTATTGTTTATCTAATCTATTTCATGATCCTATATTTATTGAAGAAGATTTTGGTTCAATTTTCCTGTTTTATCATTTTTATAAGTATTTTTTAATAATTCATTGTTTGTGGAAAAATTTACGGCAAATTTTACTTGTTTTTTTTAATTTTAATTTTCTTATTTAGTGATTTCATTATGTTAAAATTCGGGCTCAGTTTAGGTTTTGTTTAAGATTTTCATAGATTTATTATAATAAATTTATTTTTGGTTTTATTTATTTTGAGGTGTATTAGTTAGAATTGTTTTTGTTTTTTTTGTTTATTTTAATAAATAATTTTATTAGTTGTTTATTTTATTAACAAATTAAATGTATGGGAAATTTTATTATGATTTATAGAAAATTATACTGTTTTTTTAATTGTTTATATAACATTTTTTTATATTAATCTTGTTAATTAATATTAGAGTTTAATAGTATTTTTAATTTAGTTTTTTATAGAATATTAATATTAATAATAATTTAAAAGGTTTATTTAATTCATTGATTAATAAATACAAATTTAAAATAAATATATAGATAACAATACAATTTTAATGTTAATTAAAAATATTTTTTATAAAAAGAATATATAGTTTACAATAATTGGATTAAAATAATATAAATGAAATTTCTTAATAAAAATTTTAATTGTTATAAAATTAATTTATATTTTTAATTTTATAGTTATATGATATTTGTATCAACTATTTAAGAGGGGAATTCGTATTGCATATAAATATTTAATATTTTTGCTAATTAAGACTTTTTTATTTTTTTATTTTTAGGGATTATTTATTTGTTTTTAATTATATTTATTATTTGATTCAATTATTTTATTTTATTTTTCAAAAAAGTAATATAATTAATTATTTTTCTTTAATAGTTAATTTTTTGAAAAAAAATGGATTTATTTACACGACATCTCCCATAATAAAAATGGGAATTCATTAATTCTTTCTGGCAAATTTGTTCTTCTGATTAGCATCTTTAATGTGACTGGGCTAGATTTTAGCTTATATATTTATTTTTCCTGTTTTTTTTGATTTTTATCTTTTTTTTCTTGTTTTTATTTTTTTTTGGATTTTTGAGTTTTGGATTTTTTGGGGTCGGGTTTTTATTTTTGGGGGAATTTTTAATATTAAATTATTATTTGGTTGTTATATATTATTTTGGTATTTTTTTTGGGTGGGTAGATGTTTAAATTGGCGCTGAATTTATTAATATATTAAAAATTATTTTATCATTAATTATAAAAATAAAAAAGTATAATTAAAAATTTGGGGTTAATAATTGGTTTTGGGGAAAATTTTAAAAGAAGAGTTTGGGGGGTTTGTCTTAATTTTTAAGAAATAGTTGTTTTTTAATTTTTTTGAAAGAGTTGAATTGTTATATATTTGATTCTTTGGTATTTTTATAGTAAAATTGTTATTAAAATTAGAGCAAATAAATAAAAAATATATAAAATTATAAATAAACAAATAATAAAAAAAATGGAAAAAATGGAGTTAGAGGACTAGAAAGGGGTGAAAAATAAGGAAATTATAAGCGAAGAAAACATAGATTTCGGTCCCTCGATTGTCCATAAAGAGTCCAGAATTGGGAAAGAGTTGTATTAGAGTGAAATTCCTGAAATTTGTTTTAAAAATAAGGAGGAATTTGTGCAATAAATGAAAAGACACAAAAATTAGCACAAAATTAGTAAGTTAAAAATTTGGGACTATTAGAATTCTACGTTTAAATCGGGGCCGGACTCTGAGTTTTCGAATTATATGGAATTTGTTAAGTAATTGGGGCAAAATGAAGATAGCGGACTGGTTATTGTAATTATAAATATTTTTTTTATTTTTGAGGGGAAAAAAATGATATATATATATAATTATTATTATTTTAGAAAAATTTTATTTTTTAGTTTATTTTTTGGTTTATTTTTTTGAAATTTTTGGAGGATTTTTTAGGGAATTTTTAAGTGAAATTGTTTGTAAAATTAGTATAATTTTTAAGGATTTTTTTGAGAATAAAAAAAAATTGAATTTTTGTATATTTTTTTGTTTATTTGTTTTGTTAATATTTTTTTCATTTTTTATTTATAGGGAGGAGGGAACGATAAGGCAATGGAAGAAAAGGCTTTGAATTTATTGAAAGCGAACGGAAATTCATATATAAAAGCGAAATTTTAGTTACTTTTTCCGACAATGGCTTATTTCAACAGATTCAATGCGCACTAGAAAATTGTGATGGGGGAGGCGGAAATGGAAGAGAAGATAAATTTGTATATTTTGCAGTTGTAGGAGACGAAATTGGGACAAGAAGAGAAATGGAAGTAGGAAATTTTGAGTATGTTGAAGGAGGTTAACAGTATGGATAAAATATAGCAGAAATTGGTAAATAAAATTTGGGTTTTTTTTTGGGGGGAATTTTTTTTTTATAATTATAGTAAAAAGTATGTAAATTTAATTATATTAATATTTGTATTTAAAAAGAAGTTTTTTGCTGTGTTTGTTTTATTTTGTAGTCTTGTTATTTTTTGAATTTTTTAGGTTTTTTTTTGGTTTAGGATTTTAGGGGTTTGGTGTTTGGAAAAGGAATAAAATGTTTTAGGGGGATTTTTTGTGATTTATTTGAGTAATAATAAAGAATAAAGAAAAAGAAAATAAATTGATTTAATTTATAATTATTTAGTATTTTCTTTATTTTGAGAAATCAAAAAATGGGAAATTTTGTGATAATTTTAAAAATAAAAATAGTTGTTAATAGCAAAATTTACTAATTAAGTCATTATTAATATAAATTGGAATTATGAATATTTTTTTTAATAAAAGAAATATCATTTACCAATAGTGTTTTTAGTTTTATTTGTATATAGAAATATATAATTTTAATTTTATTTAGAAAAATAAAAATAAAGCTTTAAATTTTAAATAGATATATATTTTTTTTTTGTTTTAATTTTTTTTTTTGTTTTAGTTTTTGTTTTTATTTTTTCTCTAATTCTATTATATTATGCACATGATTTTGATTAATTTGCTTTTATTTTAAATTGAAAATTAATTAAAGGTTAAATTATAATTTTTTTTATTTGTTTTGTATGATTATATTTAAATTTTATTGATTTAATTTAAATAATAAAAACATAACAAAATTCTTATAGAATTATAATAATATTAGGTTTTATTTTGGCTAATTAATCAATTTCATTAATTTACATTTTTTATTTTTATTTAATAGATTTAAATATAATTAATATACTATAATTATTATTATTATAGTATAAATGTCAGAAAACTAAAATATATGAATATTTTATGAAATATTAATTTTATTTTATAAAAAAGGAAGAAGGCCGAAATTAAAAATATGAAATTCCTGATTAAGTGAAAGAATAATTAGAAAAAGCTTTTACTTTTTCAAAATATATTAGAAAAATAATCAATTAAAAAGGTACATTAGAAGAATTATTAAATATAAACGAATAGATAGAAAATGAGCATAAAATAAAAACAAATGAAATGTAATAAATATAGGAAGGAATTTAAAGGTCATAAAATTGGGTAGAAAAAATATAGGAAATAAAAAAAATTTAGGTAAAATTTATAATATATTTAAAACAGATTTATTGTTTTTTTTTTTGTATATCAAATTATAAAAATTATTTAAAATAATCAAAGAATTAATTAAAGAGTTATTTTTTTTTTATTAAAAAAGGAATATTTGGGTGATTTGAAAGATATTTTTAACAAGAAGAAAAGAACTCACGTGGATTTACAGCATAAAATTTAATATAAGTTTTTATAATAATCATTGCAAGAGTATAAAAATTTGCCAATTTATGATGAAGAATTCGAAGATATATATAAGCCTATGTTAGAAGAGGCTTAAACTGTATTTGATAAAATTCCTAATTTGGCTTAAAGATACTCAAAAACTAGAGGTACATATTTATTATTATATATATATATGATTACATATTTTAGAATTATTTATGAATTTTATACTATTTTATAAATTTAATTGTTTTATATTGATGTTATAAGTTTAACTATAGAATAAAGATTACTTTAGAAATAATTAATAATAAAAAAAATTAATTTAAAATGGAATTATTAATGCATTTATATATTAATTTTTATTATTTATTTTATAATTAGGAAATTAAAGTGAAAGTAAAATAAAATTTTAAAAAGCCAGAGAAATTGCTGACAAAATTTAGATGGTTTATGTTACATCTGATGAAGCTTAGACTTATTAGGCAAATTTTGTAGCAGCTTTAATTGAAATTGAAAATGTTTAAATGTTTATTGAAGATGAAAAAGAGGAAAAAAATGTGAAAAATTTATAGAATTTAGTTTAATAAATAAAATCTTTCCCTTTTTAAACTGGATTATCAGATAAAATAAATAGGTTATATAATTACTATAAATTAATGGATCAAATAAAAGAATTTTCGTAGAATCATGATTAATAAGATAAAGTGCTTGATTTAATTAAAAAGGCTAAAAAAGATAAGTAAATAATTAAATCTTAATTATTTTTATATATTAAAATTTTTATTAAATGAAAAAATTGCCATATTAATGTTATTATTTTAAAAAAAGTTATATTAAACAAGTAAATATTTTTATAGTTATAGATTTAAATAAAAAAATGTATACATATATAAATATATATATAATTAATATTTTTTTTTTAGTATGTATTCATAAGAAATGAAAGAATTTGAAGAGAGAGCAAAAAGGTGTATAAAATGGTACGAGGATTTTGAGAAATTGGTGGTGGAAAGAGAAGATTTTTAGGTGGAAGAATTTTACGACGACGTAAATTTCGGAGAAAATTTGCCTTTAAAAGAAAATTAATTTGAAAATTTAGTTAACAGTGCGCAAGAATTGCCTGTGCACGAAGAAGATTTGTTGAAAATTATGGAAAAAGCTGAGAAAAAGGCGCAGTTTAAGGGACAACTGGAAGAGATTTTGGGAGAAAATATTGATAAGTTATTAGGGTTTATGAATGGAATTGTGTAGTTGAATGTGGATATTCCGGAGTTGAGGTAGGGGGTTAAGTATTTTAGGTGTATGATAACGTGGATTTTGGCTTGTTCTAATTTGTTTAAGTAAGAAAATGGAAATTTAAATATAATTATTTATTATTATATAGATATATTTATGTTTATTTATTTTAATAATTTTTTGTATTTTTTTTTTTTTTGGGTGTGGAATAAATAAAATTTTAATATATAAATAATATATATATTAAAATTTTAATTATAAGATTATTAGGGTATTAAAAAAAAAATATATATATATATTTGTGTATTAATATAAATATACATATTTATAGAGTATAGTTTAAAAAATATGTGATTAAGCCTTACATTTTTAATAATTTAATAATTATTTCAATTTTATTTAGGAAATATCAAATTTAGTACGAGAGTGAAATTTTTAGTGATTAAAAATTGTAGAAATTGGGAGAGATTAGCAAAAAGAAAAATTTTAACATAGACTAAAATATAAATGTTCTGTTATAGAGTATAGATAATTTGCCTAAATTTTATTAGAAAACCAAAGAATATTAGTTATTAATTGATTTACAAGAGAAATCTGAGGAATGGAATAAAAGATGTGATTAGGTTTTGAATTCAGATTAAGATTTGAGAGAAATCAGTAAATTGGTAAAAAATGATTAAATATAATAAATGTAATATTTTTTATTTAAATAATATTTTTAAATATATATTTTTTTAATTTACTTTAATTATTATATTATAAGGTTCCCGGTTTATAAGAAGAGGCTTAAAATTTACCTATTGATTAAGATAAATTTAACTAATTGAGAAATATTCCTATGTTGTTCAATTGGGCTAATTAAGCATAAAGTGTTTTAAGTGATTTAAAAGTTAAAGAAGACAGTAAAAAGGATTTGGAAGACAATGGTGTTTTGGGTAATTAAAATTAAAATTAGAAAATAAATAGAATTAATAAATAAATCCATTATTACTATTAATAAATATGGAATTAATTTTTAGTTTATTTTTATAAAATATTAGAATTATAAATTTTAAATTTTTATATACTCAATTATAATAAATTGGTAGATATAAAGTTATTTGATAAGAATATAAAAGATTTTATATAAATAATTATAAAATAGAATAAAATTCATTTATAATCATAATTTTTATTAATTATTGTAATTTTCAAAGAATTAAAAAAATTACTGGACGATTTTGATAAGAAATTATACAATATTGACGAATAGTAAGTAAAACCTTAATGTAGAGATTTTTGGAAGTGTCATGAATCTTTGATTGAGAAGTTACTAAGAACAATTTCTGATGAAAATTTTGATATTTAAACAAATGATTTAAAAGATAGATTAAAAAAGTTATATAATGAAGGTTAATAACTTAAACTACCACCTTCATTTGAAAATTTGCAGAGTAAAATTTATTAATACGTTACTTTATAATATAAAATACAAAATTTATATATAAATAAATAAGTTACATAACTATTTATTTATTATTTTATAATTAATTTTAATTGATTTATTTTAGAGAAAATTGAAGAATAGTTAAATGATATTGGTTAATGGACTAAATAAGCTGTTGAATTAAGGAATTTTAATAGAAAATAAAAGAAGAAAAAACATATGGTTTTGGAGAAAAAGAATAAGAAATTGTAGATTAAATTGTAGAAATAAAAAAATGCTAGAAAGGAAAAAAAATTGAAAAAGAAGAAAAGAGCCAGATAATTGAGAAGAAAATTGAGGAAACAAAGGGAAAAGGAAGAGTAAATAAAAAAAGAAGAGTTAGAAAAAGAAAAGGAAAAAATTGAAGTTGAGGAATAAAAATAATAATAAACAGAAGAAGAAGAAAAAAAAGAAATTAAGATGGAAGAAGAAATTAATAATATAAATTAAGGAAAATTAATTTCCAAAGAAGAAGGGAAAGTGGAAAATTAATCTTAAGATTAAGAATTAGATACATAATAATAGTTGATGAAAATTGAATAAAATTAAAATGGTTAAAAAATTTTATAAAAAATTGATAATGAAAATGAAAATGAAAAAGAAGGAAGCGAATAACAAAAATAACAAAAATAATAATAATAGTAATTTTAGAAATAATTAGAAAATGAGAGTTTAGGAGACAGTTAAGAAGAGGAAGAAGAAGAAGATAATTCAGGAGAAGAAGACAGTTAAGAAGAGGACAGTTAAGAAGAAAGCGAGAGTGTTAGTGACAGTGAAAGTGAAGGAGAAGAAAGTGATGAAGAAGATGAAAGTGAAGAAGAAAGTGATGAAGAAGAGGAAAGTGAAGAGGAAGAGAGTGGAAAGAGAGTAATTGGTGTTGAAGAAAATAGTTAGGTAAAAATACTAAAATAAATATAATATATTATATCTAAATATAAATTTAAATGTAAATTTCTATTATATCTATAAACACCCGAAATGTCCCCTTTGTAAAGAATTACTCTCTTAATAAGACTTTCTTAATTAAAATAAAATCCTTGAGATATAAATCCAAAGACCCTTACAACTCCAAATCCAGGAAAACCAAAATAATTAAATATAAATATAAATATAAATATAAATATAAACATAAATGTACATTTTTTTTTATTATTATTTAATTATAATATTATATTTTTTTTTAGATGGAGTTGGAAGAAAATGAGTAATAGAGTTAGGTTGAGGAAAGTGTTGCTTAGGTGATTTATATTTTTCTGTTTTATTTTTTAAGATTTTTAAATTTAAAAATTTTAAATTTTTGCTTATTAATTTAAATTTATTTTAGGAAGAAAGTGCAGCTTAGAGTGTAGCAAGTAGAAAAAGAAAGAAAGGGGACGTGGGACAAGCTGATTTTATTAATTAGAAATATATTACAAATTAAGTTATGACTAAATATTATTTGAAGTTGCCTATGTTAATTTATCATTTGTACGTGGGGGTTTAGAAAGAGATTTTTGTGGAAGAAAAAAATAGTTTAAAAAATTACTTGGCTGAGCAAGTGACTGCGTTGGAAGAGTCCAAAGAAATGATTTCAAGCAGAAAATAATTTTAAGATTTGGAAGATTTTATCAATGGCAGTTATTAGCAGGTTTATTTTCCTTAGATGAGTTTGATAAATAAATTGTATAATTGGGCTTATTAGTGGTAATTTTTGGCGGTTACTATTGTTAAGACTTAACCTAAAATAAAAATTAAGAGAGTGGTATCTGTTATTGCGGGAGAATTTAATTTGGATAATTATTAAATAGAATTTGATCCTGTGAATTTAGTTTTTGTGGTTACTTAAAAACCTTAACAATAAATGAAATTGGGAAAAAAAAAGATGTTGTAGTAGTTGATGAAAATGGAGGAAAATTAGGAGAACTTAAATAATAATAATAATTAAAAATAGATAAAAGAAGAAGAGGAAAGCAAGTAGATGGACTTGATGGGAAATACTCCTTAGAAGAAAAGAAAAACTAGTTTGGAAATTTTTTTGACGACAACAGAAACTCCTGATGATAAATTAAGGTCTAAAAGAAAGAAAAAGCAAAATTAGCATTATTAGGGCGAAGAAGACGCTGATGATAGATTTGTATTTAAAAATTACTTAAATATTATTTTTAAGCTAATTACTATTATAAATCTGCATTTTTTATTTAAATTTTAATATTTATTTTTAAATTTTTTTAAATTTTTAATTATATTTTATTATTTTTTAGGAAGAATTATAGGAAAGCGCGAGTAAGGGCAGAGGAAAAAGAAAAAGAAAATAAATTAGAGGGGGAGGAGTAGCTGGAGTTGGGAGAGGAGCTGGAAGAGGGAAAAATTTAAATTAAAATAGTGATAAATTATAACAATAAATAAATTTGGGAAATGAGTAAAATATTCCTAGAAAATATAAAAAACACAATCAAAATTAAACTTAATTCGTCAACACTTAGTAGGTTGAGACTATTATATATTCTGATATGAATGATTATGAAGATGAAGATAAATATTGGTAATACAAATAATATTTATTTATTTTTTAATAAATTTATTAAAGAAATAATTAATTAGAAAAAAAATAACTTAATAAATATAATTTGTAATTAAGTATTGTTATTATTCATAAAATTAAATATTTTTTTTTATTAAAGTATATGTCGATTCCCCTAAAGTATTGATATGGTACTTATAAATTTTAACAAATAAATTTATTAAAATATTTTAATATATAATAATGCTTCTAAAATTTTTTATTTTTTTATTTTATTTTTAAAATTTATATATTAATGAACAGATTTAATGTGAAACTTGTTAAGAATGGTTCCATTACGAATGTATTGGTTTAAAGCATAATATAGTAAAAAATATAAAAGAATACCACTGTTTGGGTTGTTGTTTACAAAATAACAGGGAATATTTGCCAAATATTTAGACGGATTATATTTGGAACGATTATGAGAAAATTAGTTTGAGCGATTTTAAGAAATTTGTGAGAGAAGGAGAGTAAATTCCTGTTGACATTCCTGAATTAGAAGAATTATAACATTTAGAAAAAAAAATAGATAAATGGTTTGAAAAAGTACAAAAGGCCTTAAAGTGCGGAAATTAAGTTAAAGAATTTGAGCAATTTTACACTATATTACAGAATAATTAGGATGATTAGGAATTTGTGAAGAAAATGAGAGATAATGAAGATTCTAAAGATAAAGAGTATATGAGTTTGTTGCTGTAGAGTTTTAGGTTGCCTATTGAATTCACGGTAAAATGAATTTTGTTTAATATTTTATATATTATATATTATAATAAGAAAGAATAATAGCTATTTTATATATTATATATTTTACTTTATTATATAAATTAATACTTTATATTATATATTTTATATAATATAATATAAATTAATATTAGTTTTATTATTAATTTTAACTTTTTATTTAATTTATTTTAATATAAGGAAACTGAAGATTTGGTATTTTTGATGAGAAAGAGAGGGTTTATTAGACTTATATAAGAGGCTAAATATTGTCCTGAAAATTTAAAGAAATTTAAATAATAGGTTTAGGAAATTAGGTAAATGAAAGAGTATGAGTTTATAATAGAGGGCGATAGAGAATGTGCAGA
The DNA here is from genome assembly GCA_001447515.1 of Pseudocohnilembus persalinus. Lineage (NCBI taxonomy): Eukaryota > Ciliophora > Oligohymenophorea > Philasterida > Pseudocohnilembidae > Pseudocohnilembus > Pseudocohnilembus persalinus. The sequence continues at coordinate 19,659 of LDAU01000101.1, read as the reverse complement.
ATTATATGATTAGGTTAAAAAATTAAATGAAGAAAGTGAATAAACTTCTAATGATTTGGAAAGTAAAATATAAAATTAATGTAGTTATTAGGATTTTAAATAGATTGTAGAAAAATCTATTTAAAAGAAATTAATTATTGATAAAATGGATCATTATTAGAAATTGATGAAGGAATTTGAAGATGTTGAAAAAGATGCAAAATTACTACTATAATAATAACAAGATAATTAGAATTAAAATTAAAATTAAATGCTTAATTAGAGTATTTAAGGTATGGGTTCAAGTTAGAATTTGTAGTCTTTTGATTTTAATAATTAGAATAATTTCGAAATTATTAGAACTGAAGAGGCATTTTTCTTTACTATTTAGGATTTGAATAGCCATCCATTATAAAATTATGAATTAAAAGGAGAAATTTAAGGTATTTATTAAAAAACTAAAGATTGGAACAGGAATATATATAAAATGTTGGAAGAATAAGTTGAAAAATAATTAAATTAGGAGTAAATGGAAAAGAATTAAATTTTATAAGAAGAAAATAAAAGTGATAATAAAATTCAAAGTTAAAATGTTGATAAAAATTAGAGTAAAGATAATATTAGTAATATAGTAAATAATGAAGAAAAGATTGAAGTTGAAATAGAAAAAAAATAAGACGTAAAATAGGAGATTTAGGAAGAGAATTAAGAAAAAGTTGAAAAATCTGAAAATTAAGAATAAATATAAAATTAAGAATAAGAAAAATAATTATAAAAAGAAGATGATTAATAGGAAATTTAAGAAAATGGAAAAAAAGAGGAGAAATTGTCTTTTTTTGATGAGTTAAAAAAATAATATGAAATTTAAAATTAATTTAAATGTATTTCCAATATGAGATCAATGGTAAAAAGAATTATAGAGTAGGGAAGTGTAACTGGGATGGACTTAGAAGAGGCTAAATTAAAATTTAATTAGGTTTTTACTTAAAGAAGGGAATATTTTAAATAATAATAATAGTTATTGTAGTAATAACAGTAAAATAAAAGAGAAAATAATGGGGAATTCGGAGAAATCAAGAATAAAAATAAAATTGATAAAGAAGGGAAAATCAAGAAAAAATATAATAAAAAAAATAAAGAAGAATACTTATTATAGTAGTTATAGTTGGGTTAAGGAAATACATAGGCAATTTAAAAAAAATTGGCAAAAATTAATATGAAAAAATAGTAGTTGTAATAGTAATAATAATTATAATAGCAATAATAATAATAGGGTTAAAAGATGTACTAGAGTTAAGATTTGAATAATTAACTTTAATTTTAAATGTAATAACAATAAAATGATGATAAAGATGCTAATAATTAGAGTATACATTAAAATACTAATAATAACAATAATAATATTAATTTAGCGGAATTCAGTAACACTAATAACAGTCACAATAATATAAATATAAGTATGAATAATAATTAGCTGAAAATTAATTAAGATAATGGGGCCATGTAAAAAAGTAAAGCCGGAAGAAAAAAGAAGGTAAAAACGGAAAGTAATAAAGAATAAAACTAGGTGAATAAATCGTAATATAATTAATAATAGTAATAGTAATTATAAATGAATACAAATTCTGGAAATAATTTAAATAATATGAATAATAGTAATAATAATAATTAGAACAATTAAAGTAGTAATTAGAAAATAGGCGTCGATTAGAATACATAATAGTAGAATTTAAATTAAAATTAAGGTTAAAATTAAAATTAATAAAAAGGTTTGAATTAAACTTCTAATTCGAATTAAAATTTAAATAAATAGTAATAATAAGGAAGCACTTCATAATAATAGTAATAGAGCAATTTTGACACATTATAAAGTAAATTGGATTAATTGTAAAAAAATAACCCAAATAGCGAATAAATAAAATTACTTTATTAATAGAAAATGAAATAATAATTAATGAATAATCCTGATTTGAATAGACAATTAATGCTTTAATAATTATATGGCTAATAATAATATTAATTTATGTAAAATTTTTAAATGAATCCTTTGTAATTATATATGGCTTAGGCTGCTTTAATGAATTAAAATTAAAGTTAGTAATAATAATAAGCTTTAAAAGCTAGATTAGAATAGACTATGAAAGGAATGGATTAGTAATAAATTTAATAATTATTACAAAAATAATAATATTAATAGTAATAATACTAGTAAAAGATTTAACAGTAGCTATACTTATAAATGCTTTAAAAAAATCAGCTTTAATAATAATAGTAATAACAATAATAATAATAATTTTAGAAAAAAGAGGGGTAATAATAGCAAGTTTAGAGTGAAAATAGAAAAAAAAGTTAGGATAGTAAGGTAAATTAGAGTAAAGATAATAGCAGTAGTAAATAAAATTAATAATAATAAAAATAAGAATAATAATAATAAGAAAGTGAAGAAAAAAGACAAAATTAGAAGAAGATGAGCTCAAGTTAAGAGAGAAATTAGACTATTATTGAAGAAGAAATTTAGAGTTAAAATAAAAATTAAAATTAAAATTAGAATTAGGAGTAGAATTTGAAGGAAGGCGAAAAAGCAGATTAAAAAGAATTTTAACAAAATTAAAAATACGAAAATACTTAGCTTTAATAGGAAATAAAAGCAGGGTAATAAAATAATTAGAGTATTTAATAGTAGGAATAAAAATAAGTTTAAGAGAATTAATAGAATGAAGAAATAAATTAGATATAGATGCAATAATAATAATAAAATTAATAGTAAAATTAGAATTAAAGTTAAAATAAAGACAAATAGAAAAAAGATAGTATTGGTGATGAGGACGGTATTTAAATGACAATTGAAATGGAAAATTTTGACAGTAGAGAAGATATTGAAGAAGAGAAATGATAAGTTTTTATTTAAAAATTAAAATATTAATAATTTACAAATAAATTTATATTATATAATTATAAAAAAGCAAAATACAATTAAAATAATATTGAAAAAATAAGTAATAAAAAAAATTACCAAATAATAAGAAATTAGAAAAAAAAGATTGATTTATAAGATTATTTTAAATTAATTTTAATATTGTAATATATTTATATTTTATATAATTTTATTAAAAAGGACAGTTTTATTTTGATTATTTGTTAATTCTTTTATATAAAGGAGCTTTTTTTTAATATATATATTTATAAAATTTTACATATTTTTTTTTTTTTAAATTTTAATTAGAAGATTTTTAGATTTAAATTTTTGAAATTTAATATATTATTTTTTAATTAATTAGTTTTTCATTTTGGGTCGAATCTGTAAAAAAAAGTGTGAAGAAGTCCAAATTCAAATAAGTCATGCATGGGCTGAGGCTCGTGATTTTCGAAATTTTGGACTTCTTTTATGTCGAAAAAGTTGAAATCTGGTATCATATTTTCCGATTTTCTTCCACCACCACAAAAGGAAAAAAATGACTATTAGTGTAGTTAAGCTATTATATATTATTGGTTTCCTTCTATTTTTACGGGCCTTGAGAACATTAGGTCGTAAAATTAATTTGATTCATCCATGTTTTGATTCATTTTTAGGATGGAAAAGGTTTCGTCGAAGATTAAATTTTGCCTTTTTTTAAATTTTTATATAAAAATAATATAAAAATGTAGATTAATTGAAGTTAAATGTTATATTTATGATGTTAATAAAATTTTGCTAAATTTTTAAAAATATAAATTTATATGATGCATTCTAATTTATTACCCAAATATTTTGCCTTTGAAAATTATAATTCTTATATCAATTTATTGGTTTTGTTTCCATCTAGAAATTTTATTTTATTTTAAACCCAATAAAGAGGCATTAGCATTTGGATCTTATAAAAAAAAATTTAGTTTTTATAAAATAAATAGTAAATATTAATTTAATAATATATTTAGATTTGAAAATTAATAATTATTGTAAAAAATTTAAATACCTTTAAGATAAAAGCCTAATCTTATAAAAGTTTTTGCATTAATTCCCCAGTCTCCATCTATTGAATTTTAAAATCTACATAATTATCTGTCTTTCATGCTTTATTAGAATTTATGTTATTTTTCAAAATCTTCAAATTTTGCCATTTTATTAAGTTATATATACGATTAAATTAGTTAAAGGAATTGTTAGTTCATAATATCAATTTAGGGCTATGTTTTTTCCAGTTACTTTTCGATCTATTTAAAAAAATAAAAATAGCTAAAATTGCATAGATATGATAACAATTAATATTATTGTTAAATTCAAAATTTTAATTCAGTTTATTAAATTAAAAATGTGTTAGAAATGTATAAAATCAGTTAAAATATATAAAATAGACAAAAAAATTTATAAATATGTTAAATAGGGATTTATTGTATCAAATAATTAAAAAATATAAAAAGGTATAGAAATACATGATATAAAAAAATGGAATATTAAAATATAAAAAAATATTAAAAAATTTAAGAAAATAGAAAAAAATAAATAATCATATAAATAAATATATAAAAATATAAAAAAGAATTTTAAAATCAAAGAAAATATATAAATATATAAAAAAATATGGTATATAATATATAAAAATATGGTATATAAAATATAAAAATATATTATATATATAAAAATAAATATAATATATGATATATAAATATATATTAAGAACTTACTTATTACTATAAATTAGGGATTTTTTCGATTTGCCTTTAAGTTTAGGAGACTCTGAACTGTTTGGAGAAGAAGGAGAATTTTTGTTTGAATTCTGAGATAAGAGTTTATTTTTCTTAAGGGGAAGTTAGGAAGGAAGAGTGAAGGTCTTTGATTTGTTAGTGAGTTAGGTTGAAATTTTCGTGGTAAGTGAAGGAATTGACTTGGAATTCTATTTTTTTTTCTATTTCTTCTAGTTGTTATATGATGTTTTTTTTGAAGATTTTGAAGGATTGTAGCAGGTTTTTGAAGGGGGTTTCGAAATTGAAGGATTATTGTTGTTAATCGTTTTTTTTTTCTGGGTTTTGATTTTATTCGTTTAGTTTTTTAGATGATGAAGATTTTTATTATTATTGATTTTTGTTTTCATTTTGGTTTTCATTTTATTGGGAATTTTCGAGAAGAGTTCGGTTTGATTTTTTGTTGGGACTTTGTTTTTTTTGTGTTTATTCGAAATATGAGTCTAGGTATTGCTCGTAGTTTTATAGACTTATTAGTGTTTAAGAATTGTGATTGTGGTACTGCAAAATGCATTCACTACAAACTATTTATCCTTTGTGTTTACAGGACTAGTCTAAACAAATTAAGATATAGGGCTGGTTTTTATGACCTTTTTGTGGACATTGTTGAGTTCTTAAAATTTCTAGAAAATTTTATATATTTTTGTGTTCAGACATTATATATTATAGATGGGTTTTTTGATTTACTTGTTTTTATATTTTTTTGTGTTTTTTATTTATTTTTGGTTTTTAAGTTTAGAATTTCGGTGAATTCGTTTATGAATAAAATTTTATTATTAATTTTTACTAAAAAATTAGAGTATTTCGATTTTTAAATTTTATATATCAAAATGAAATTATTTATTTTAATTATAAAAAAGTTGTGGTTATATAAATTTTATTATAAAAAGTAAAGATTTTAGAAATTGAGTAAAAAAGTATATTATTGATTATTATAAGAAAATAAATAAAATTCGTATTAAATTTCTTGTATTATTCTGTCTAATTATAGCTTTTGCAATTTTCTATACTTTAAATAAGTATGATTTGTAAATTTTCAAAGAATTTTTAATAATTTACGATTTTTTTTTATTAAAATATTACTTCTAGGTATTATTTTTCTTAACACCTATATTATTTTTTTTATGTTAAGCGATTTAATTTATTTCATATTTAATTACATATTTGAAAATCTAAATTTTTTCTCAAATTTTTGAAATTTTTAATCAGAAAATAAAAATAAGAATATTAAATATACAAAATAAAAAAAAGTTAAAATTTATAAAAATAATTTAATGGAAACAGAGTTTGATTAATAAGCACAACAATGTTCATTATGTGAAAATTTTCCAGATGATATTTTAATGCTAGCTTGTAACCATGATTTATGTTTATAATGTGCAGCTAGTTCTTATTATTAAGAGCATGATTAATAATTCAAACAAAATGTAATAAAATTGAAATAAATCAAAATTTTAAAAATAGAATTTAAAAATCAGAAAATTATAAAAAGTTTATTTTTAATTTTTTTTTTAGTATTTAACTTGCACAATTTGTAAAGAAATTACCCATTTGGATCATTCATCTGTATATGAGTTAGAGAAAATAGCAATTGATATAAATTAAAGCCAAAATGAATCTAATTTTTAGCAGCTATAAACAGAGTTTAGTTAAGGTTCTCCTGAAACAAATGTAAATAAATTTAGAAAAAACACTGATTTTTAGTAAAGCAGTGGGAAAAACACGAATTTTGTTTAAAAAATTGATAAAAATTAATAAAAATAAATGTAATAAAAAAAAGAACATAATTTAAGTGGAAAGAGCAAGAAAAGTTATAATAAATATCACAATAATAAAAATAATAATAATGATAATTATAATAAAAATAATGATATAAATGTAAATGAGATTATTAATACAGGTTATGAATTTAATGAGAATTAGAAATAGAGTTAAGAAAATGTAGAATTAGATTAAAATTTATTTAAGAAATTTGAGAGTGAAGATAAAAATTGGAGTTAAATTAAAATTTAAGATTAAAATAAGAATTAAAATTAGAATTCTAGTTAAGATTTGAAATTGAATGGAAATTTAAAGTTTGAGAGTTAATAGAAATATTAAAATTAGAAATAAGGGTCTGATTATAGTTATAAAAGCGGAAATTAGAGTTAATTTTTTGTGAATTAGTTCGGGGAAAATAACAGTAATAATAGCAATATATATGTAAATAAAAGTAAAAATAGATAAAAAGTGATACAGAAAGTAGTTAAGGTAATTGCAAATATTAATTTAATTAAATAATATGATTAAATAGTTTTAATTTATAATAATTTTTTTTTTAATTGTTATATTAATTATATAATATAAAATTTATTTATTTTTATGGTTTATATATTAATAAGGGAGTTTGTTAGGAACATGAAGATGAAGAGTTAAGTTATTTTTGTTTTGACTGTAAAAGTAACTGTATTTGTGCTGAGTGCGTTATACATGGGACGCACAAGAATCATAATGTGAAAACTCTTAAAAAGGCTTTTCCTGAAATAAAGGAGTAGTTATAAGATTATTTGGGGAATTTGGAGTATAAAAGTAGTTTAATAAATTAGAGAAAATTGTAGTTAGATGGGGAAAAATAGGATATTTAAGAATAGAATTAGTTTTTAAAAAAGCAGGTTTCTAAGATTTTTTCGGGGTTTTTGGAAAAGGTTAGGTAAAAAGAAGAGGAAATTTTGTAAAGTTGTGAGTATTTGAATGATAGTAATACTAAGGAAATTAATAATTTTTTGATTAATTTGTAAAGTAAAATCAATGATTTGTAGTAGTCAAAGGCTTTTATATAATAAAATATATAGGTAAAAATTAAATAAATAAATTAGTTTTTAATTAAAATTGTTTTATTTTACAAAAAAAAAAATAACTTAAAATATTATATTTTTTAGGACTAAGAATAAGATGAGGTTAAAGTGTTAAATTTTTTTTCGGATAATTATTAAATGTTAGGGGAAATTTTGGTAGAAGATGAATACGAGAAAAAATTATTAAATGAGAAAATTGAAGTTAATATATTGGATGTGAAAGATATAGAGAAACAAATTTAGAATATATAAAAAAATTTGAAAGGTGTTGAGGGATCTGTGAAATCGAATTTAAGTTAATTGTAGGAATAATTGTAAAACCAAAGTTAAAAATAGGAAATTTTAGATGTTTAATTAAATAGTGCTTTATTTTAAAAATAGGAAAAAGATGCTACAATTAATAAGAATTCTAAAAATATATAATAAAATTTAAATAAATAAAATAGTATCAATAAGAAAGGCTTTGACTAAAATTTTAGTTAAAGAAGTTAAAGTTAATAATAAATAAATGCAAAAAGCTAGGATCAAAATTTGAATATCAATAATTAAAATATGAATAGAAATTAAAGCGTCAGTTAAAACTATCTTATTTATTAGTAATTTAATGAATAAGAGAATAAATTATTAGAATAGAAAAAGAAAAGTATTATTGAGGGCTATTAAAATAGAAAAAGGAGTATGTCAAGCAATATATTTGGAAATAATTAAAATTTAGCTAAAAATTATAATAATGAATAAAATTTGAATTAAAATGGGAATACTAATAATTATGCATTAAATCAGAAACCACAGCAAAATTAACAGATTTCAACTTAAAGGTATTAATTTTTAACATAAAAATTAAAAGAATAATATGAAAAGAAGATAAATAGTTCAATTAACAGTTTTTCTAATAACAATACTAATAATAGTGTTTTTATAAATAGTTAAGGTTTTTAAAATAATAAAAATTTGGATTAAATTTATAATAATATTAATAATAATTTGAACGGAGTTAATGGTTATTACTAGATGAATAAAAATAGTTTATTAGGAAGTAAATTATAATATTTTTCATTTTATACATTTATTGTTAAATATTTCTATTTTAACAATGAATTATAATTTATAATATTTAATTTTAAAATTAGAAAGTTATAGTATGTTAAAAAGTAGTAAATTAAGTGCGAATAATATTAAAAATCATGATTCAAGTAGTGTAAATCTCAGTAATATTCATAATAACAATAGTAACTATCAAAATAATTATAATAATTATAGTGTTAATAGTTAATTTGATAATTTAAATAGTGTTAATAATAATATAATTTAGAAAAATTTAAATACTGGTAAATTTGCCGGGAGAAGTTTAAGAACTGAAACATATTAAGGCGGCTTTAATAATAATTATTGAGTTTTTTATTAAATGTTTATAAAATTTTTAGATTAATGTGTAGCATATAAATTTTATAAATTAATATAATAATTTCAATGAATAGTTAATTAAATAGATGAAATTTACATAAAAAAATATTATTTATTATAAAATTTATTATTATATTATAATATTAAAGATTTGTTATATAAATATATTTAAATTAAAATAAATAAATTTGTATAGATATAATATGCATAAGCATATATTTAAAGTTAAAAAACGTGTATATTTATATATATATATTTATTTATTTATTTTTTAATAAATTTTAATAATTTCAAGATTATTTGTTATAAGAATTTATTTTATATTCTTTACATTTTTTTATATTCTATATCTAATTTTCATAAAATATCCCAATTTTTTAATTTATCAATTTGAGATTTAAGGAATAATGACTTAATAAATTTACTTTTTTCGTAATATTTGAATAAAAATCTTATTTTAAGTCTTGCAACAATTGTCTATACTATAATAATATCAAAAAGCATACAAGTTATAGATACATATCCCCATCTATTATTTATTTTAAAATATTAATAAACTTATTTAAGCTTATAATATGAATACAATAAGATGTTAAATATTTATTTATTTTTATACAATAATATATAATTATAGTTAATTTTAATTTTTACAAATCATCGTCTTCATCAGGTCTTGTCAAAGAAAAATATAAGCTTATTCCGCAACATGGAACAAATGTGTATATGAAAAGAGAAATGGAGAGAAATTTTCCTGTAAATTAAGAATGTTTTTTACTTTTATAAATTATAAGTTCCTAAGCCTTTGAAAGGACAGAGTGTACTTACATAACTATAAGAGAAATAAAAAAGGAAAGTGAATTGTTCAGATATTAGGTATTTTCCTGGTATATGTATAAAATTAAATTAAATGTATAATAATAAATAGAAATAAATTTAAATTTTTTAATTATTTCATAGATGAATGAAATAATTATTTTGGAATGAAAATTTTTAAATTTTTACATCTATAGTTAACCCTACTGTTAATATACAGATGTACCATTTTAGAAAGAAAAACAGAAATCTTAGAGACCTATTTACTTAATTACTTCTTACAGTGAAAATACTGAAGAATTCGTGGAAAATCTGTAATAAATAAAATAATTAGGGAAAATTTTTTAAATTAAGTTAAAAATAAAAATGAATTAATTAATAAATATAAATAATATTTTACTAAAATAATTTTTAGTGATGATAATTATTTATATCCTACTTTTAAATCCATAAAAGAATTTTACTCTTATAATTAAAGATCTGATATATTGACTTTTAGATCTTAATTAATAAATTTGGACCTTTTTAATTAAGCACTATTATTGGTATTATAATTATTAATATCTACATATTATTATTATTGTTAATGATTATTATTTTTTTTGTTATTTTATATACTATATTATAATTCATTATTATTATTACTATTATATTACCTATTTGTAGAAAACCTGCCCGTATCGTCTATAATAGAAGGAATATCTTATTAATTTTGATTAAAATAGGTGTTATTTTAAATATTATTTTCAGTTATTATTTGTTCTTATTCAAATTATTATTATTATGATTATAAGTGTTTTTTTTAGTTATTATTATTATTTTGATATTAATTTAGGTTTATTTCTTTATTTTGAGGTTATTTATTATTTATTATGTTAGAGAATTCTTTATTGTGAAGATTAATTGCAAGAGGTTTGTTTGAATTTTGAGATTAAAGAGAAAATTATTAAGAAAGTTTTTGAGTTTGATTTTATGATTTTTCGTTTAAATTATCTAGATTATTATAACTATTATTATTATTTGATTATTATTTATTAATTAATACTGATTTATTTTTGTAACTTTTTTAAGTGTATATAATTTCTTCGTCTTGTTGGGTTGTGTTATTAATTATTTCGGCACTTTTTTTTTTTTTGATTTTTTTTTAGTCATTTTTTCTGTCTCTTCTTTTTTTTGTTGTTGAAGATTTGTGAGAAATTAAACTGATGTTACTTTTTTAGTTAGAGTTTTCGGAATTGTTGAAAAGATGACTCTGATGATTAGAATTTAAAAATACATTCATTGAGGGTAGATTTTCATCTTTTTTTGTTTATAAATTAACTAAATTGTCGTATGCCTGTTTTAGAATTAAATTATTTGAATTTTTTTTTTTATAATTTTTTTGGATTGGACTTAAATCATTATTGCTGGTAATTAAATTGTTATGTGTGTGAGTTCTTTCTACACTATCAATTTGTGTAATTGGAGCTTAATTTTGATTTATTTATTACTAGTGTTTGTCATTTTTTTATTTATTATTAAAGCTATTTTTTTTTGTTTCTTCCTCTTCCTCTTCCTCTTCCTCTTCCTCTTCCTCTTACTCTTAATCTTCATATTCTTCTTATTTATTTTTTAAATTTAAATTTTATTCTTTTGAAGGAAAAAAATTTGGTTCATTATCTTTATTTTTTGAGGTTATTGGAGATAATTTCGGAATTGGCAATTAAAGTGATATAGGATTTTGTTCCTAGCTTTTTTTATTATCTATTTTTCGATTATTACTTAATTATGATTGATTTTCAACTTATAAAAATTAATTATTATTGTTAAGATTTTAATTTTAATATTAAATTTATTATTAATTTTCTAATTATTATTATCCTAATTATGAAGAATTAGGAAATAATAGATTTTAAGATTTCGAATAATTATGCTATAAGAAAAATTTTTAAGAATTTAAATTATTGTTGGTTTCAATTTTATTGTGGGCATTATTACTTTATCCAAATTCAGGAACAGGTCCATCAATCTATTGAGAATAAAAAAATTAAGATATTATATTTGAAAATAATTAAAAGAATATGTTAAAAAAGTCTAAAATCTAGATTAATTAACAAATTAGAAAATTATTTTTAAAAAGAATTAGTATTTTTAAAATAAAGGTGGGCTATTGTTTTTATTTTTTATATATCAGTAAATTCTATTGTAATTTAATTAAATTTATTAAAATATCATAATTAAAATTATCGTAATATAAAAATTAATTAGATAAAACAAAGTTAAGTTTTGGCAATGTTTTGATTAAAATAAAAATATAATAATAAATTGGAATTTTAATTTTTTACTTTTGATTTTAATAAAATAAAAAATATTAATTTTAGATCAGTTAATATGTCATATTTTTAAATGATTAATAAAATAATTACTAAATTTTATTTGGCTAAGGTTTTGATATTAAAGTATCATAATTTGATAAATTCAAAATTTATATAAAAATATTTTAAATTTTTATTATTGGTAACCTCAAAAAAAAATAGCACATTTTAAATTTGTTGTAGATAAAATTTTTAATTTAATAATTTAATAATTATATTTTTGGGAAATTATTATTTTTTTAATATAAATTATTATTATATAAATGTGATTAAGTTTATTAATAAATATTAATGGGTTTTACCAACAAATCTGAAAATTTAGCTTTTCCATCGTGAAAATGATGGCTAACACCAAAATTTGCTGAATCTTAAAAGTCAAGACAGTCAGTTTACTTATTATCGGGTAAATTGGATAAATTATTGATATTATTATTATATTCATTTTTTTTGAGTCCCAAATTGGTTTAGTTGTATTCTGAAATACTGAAATTATCTATTATATTTTTTTCTTCTTTTATCGCATTTTTGATGTTATTATTATTATCATAGTTATTATAATTATTATTTTTATTACTATAATAATTATTATTAGATAAAATATTTGGGTTTTCTAGGTTATTTATGTTTTTGGTTTGTTTTTGATTTTAAGGTTCTTATTGGGATATTTAACAGTTTTTTTAGAATTGGTGTTAGAATTGGTTATTTGCGAAATTTTTTTATTGTGAGAGGTTTTTATTTTAATTTGTGTTAGAGTTTTAAATTATTTTTGGAGATTGAATTGTTTCTTGAGGGGGAGAAGAGATTTGATTGGTTTGTTATTTGTGGTACAGTTTTAATTTATTTTATTAGTTTTCTACGTAACTTTTTTCAGAAGGGGTTTTTATTTATAAATTATTATTATTATTGTTATGTAAGAAATTGAAAAATGAGGGCTTTATTATTGTGCCTGTCACTTTTCGGTCGTCTAGCAGTTTTCCTAAAATTACTGCTAAAATGTTGAGAATGAAAACTGTAATTAGTATGTAAAATTCTGGAGAGTCTGTGAGCATTTTTATTTTATTTTTTTTCTTATATTTGTTTAGAAATTTTTTTTCTATTTTATTTTAATTTTTTAAACTATTTTGTTTTAGTTTATTCTTCAATTATTATTTGGTGGAGTACTTTTTTTTTGTAATTTATTTTTTAATTTTATTTTATTTAACTTTATAAATATTTGATATTAAAGAGTAGTAAAAAAAGTAAAATATCTTGAAGCATTTTTTTAAACTGTAAAAACTGGTTAGCAATTTTTTAATATAGAAAAATATTTTTTTAATGCATAAATTTAGAAATTAATTTTTTAATTCTATAGTTTTAGAAACAAAATAAATTTAATGAAAAAATCTGTAACTTTTTAAAAAATTAAAATTTTTATCGAACTTTATATATGGTCATTATTTTATTTTTTAAAATTGATAATATAGATAATATATATGGTTTAAAAATTTATTGAAAATTATTTTAATTATTTAAATTAAAAATAAATTTTTGTCATATAAGATTTATTATTTCATGAATATAACTTTTTTAAAATTAAGTAAAAAGAAACAAATAAACTAGATAGTATCTTTTATTTTAATATCAACATTATGGTTTATTTAATTAAATGATAAAAAAAATACTAGTTTTTAATTTTTAGCTAATTTATATACTAAAATTGATATATATTTATTTCAAATCAATTTTAAAGTTGATATTCCTAATATTATATTAAGAATCATTAACATATTATAGTATACTATTAATAGATTATAAACTTAAAATTTTTTTAATAAAAATAATAATAATTATTTATGAAAGATATTTATAATTTACTTTCAAGAATATTTATTTTGAAAATGATTTATAATAAATTTTTTAATTTAAATATAATGAAATACTAAAATACTAAAAAAAATTTAGTTTTGTTTTACATTTATTTATTAAAATTTTTTATTATATCAGAATTGAGTAATTTTTTCTACAGAAATTTTGAATTTTAATGTAATTTTTTCACTATTATTAAATTATTGGATTTAATTAGAAATAAAATAAAAAAACTTTTTAACATAATTTTTATATTAAAAATATTTAAAATCAAAATTTATTATTCCATGTAGGGTATTTAAGAATCGCCTATTTAAGCAGGCAAAAAAACTGAAAGCGAAAAATAAAGAGATGAATAACGTTTAATTTCTTTTGAATAAGAATAGAAATTAGAGAATTTTTAGAAGAAATTTTAAAATTAAGATATAAATTAGAGTTTATTTGATTTAGAATAGGAATTATAGAAATCTTAAAATTATATGTTAAATTAAATAAATGATAATAAGGTTATTATGGGGGAACTTGTTAAGGAACTAGAAGGAATAGACGGAGAATTGAAAAATTATTAGGTTGTTTTGAATTCTAACTAAGAAAAATTGCTGATTTAAAGTAATAAATTAAGAAATGTCAATTAATAGAGAGAAGTTTATGAAACTAGGTAATAAAATATGTTATAGTTATAAGACGTTTTGGAAATGTTGCTAAAGCCTTTAGAATTGAATTAGGAAGTAATTTATAAAAATTATTTATAAATAAAGATATAATATTTTTATAAATGTTTAAAAATTTAATGAAAAAAGTTATTATATAATAAAAAAAAATAGTTTTTTCGTAAATTTTATTATTTCTTAATTTTTTCAGTATTTTTTGATTTAAAATTAAGATTAACTGTATTTATTTATTTAATAGGAAAAAAAGATTTTATAGAATTCGGTGTTTACTAAGTAGTCGATAGAGTAGGGAGAGGCTATAATACAGAAATTTATTAATTATTTGAAAATGACGGAGGTGGATACAGATAATTTGAGTATTTTGAGTGAAAAATAGCAGGAAATAGTGTAAATTTTGCAGAAATTTTAGCAAAAATTATTTAGATCTTTGGAACAAGATTCGAAGGCCTGTTTGGAAGAATACGAGCACAATTTAGAGAAAAATAAATTTTTTATCGACAGTTCTGTTTTTAAGTTTCGGGTTGAGAAGAAGAAGAAATTGTTTAGTTTTTTGACTTATTTGGACAAGGAAAACGGGGTGGAGCAGTTGGTTTCGTATTTTACTGACGAATATTTTAATTTAATGGAGGGGGGTATGTAAAATTTGGAAAAGAGGCTGGAAAAATAGTTTGGAGAGGCTTTTTAGAGTATAAGTTAAGAAGAATATTGTGTAAATTGGGAGGTTTTGGGGGAAAATTGAAGAGGGGCTGGAGGATTTGTTTGGTAATTTATATGGCGTATTGGAAGCTGATTGCACTTTTTTTTTTGAGTTTTTTAGCTTGGAGGGGAGTAAAAAGGAGTAAATTACTTATTTTATTGGTTTTTGCTTTAAAATTAATTTATATTAAGGAGTTTATTTTATTAATTTATTTTTTATTTTTATTATTTTTATGTGTTTTAGTTAATTTTTATGAGTTTTTATGGAAGTTTTTTAAATATATAGGTTTTTAGTTTAGTCAGAAATATTTATAAATTTTTATTTTTTATTTAGATTTGAAAGTGAATAATTAAAAGAGTTTATAGAGTACTGTTATTCGGGAGTTAAAGAGAAATTATCTATTTATTTATAATAAAAGGTTAAAGCTTCTCCAGTTTCTGTATGCGTAATCTACAGTTCTATTTAGAATTTAATAAATTTAATGGAAGAGGGACAAGATGACATAGAAGAGAAAATAAAAAGCAAAGATTTAGCAGTTGCAAAATAAATCTATATAAATATTTGTAAAGAATTAAAAACCGTATTTTAAGGGAATTTTGTCGGCTAATTTAAATAATTCAAAAATTATGTAGAAGAATTTTAGGTAATTTTAACAAAAAAATGTATAAATTTTAAAACCTTTAATTAAATAAATTTTATAAATTATTTGAAAGTAAAATTATGTAAAATTATTTTTAAATAAATAAAATTTAATATTTTTAGGTTTAAAAAGAGTTTTGTGCTCATTTGGAGCCTGTGATAAATTTCGCTGATTTTTAGGAAATAATAATATTATATGCAGATTCAGGAAGCGAAGTTTATGGGAAATACTTGTATTAAGGAAACAATTTAATTTTGGAATGGTTAAAAAGTTTATCAAAGCAAAAATAAGTAAAATAATTAAAATTTTACAAATAATTAAATATTTAATTTCATTTTAATTTACGTATATTTTTTTTTTAAAAAAAAAAGAGCTACGAAAATTTGATAATGGTAGGGAATTTATATTTTTTAAAAAGAAGTTTAAAATCAAGGGAAGAATAATTTTAGCAGAAGAATTTGGGGTAAAATTAAAATTAGGGAGAAAATGAGAATGAGAGTTAGAAAATGGCTCGGGAAGAAAGAGAGAGTATTTAAAATAACTTATAAAAATTTTAGAATTTATAAAAAATTTCTCAGTAAATAGAAGAATAGTACGATTATTTTTAGAGAAGTTTAATCGAACAAAATTTTACTAGTTATGTGGGGAAAGGGGACTACGATTTTTCTAGTTAATGGGTGGAGTTATAAGGGAAAAATTTGGGAAATTTGGAAGAAGAATAGGTTAAGGGACTTTTGAAGGGAGTTTAAAAGAATTTTTTGGATTTTAATTTGGTTGTAGAATAAATTGAAAGTTAATTGAGAAAATTTATTTTGGAAAGAGATAATTTTATTTAGATTTGGGAAAGTTTTAGTGAATTTATTGTGAATGTTTATGCAAGAGTGGAGGCTTTGAGCTATTAAGATAAAGGAGTTTAATTGAGTGTGGGGTTTAATGAGGTTAAGTTTGTTTTGAATTAGATTTTGTAGAAAGTTAAATAGTGAGAAACGGGTTATTGTATGAGGATTGTATTTATGTATTATTTTTATATTGAAAAATAGTTATTAATATTTTTATGTAGTTTATAAAATTTATAGCTATTTTTAGTATTAGCAAATTTGTTAGTATTTGTTTTAAATATTTTTTATTTTTAGTTTTCTTGGTTTATTGTATAGTCTTATATAATATTAATAACTAAAAATTAACATTCTTAATATTCTATATTTATATTAAAAAAAAATAATATATATCATTCTATAAAAATTGACATTAGTCTAAAAACTATTTTTATCGGAATTTATCATAATAACTAAAATACTAAGAAAAAATATGCAATTTATTAAATAAAATTAATTTAAAATAAAATAATTTAAAGAATTTTATAATTTTTATAATTTGAATTATTTTTATTTTAAGCATTTATTTTTAATAAGATTATTAATAAATTTAATAAAAGTGGTTTTATTTTATAATGATAATATATATACAATTATCATTATAATTGATTCTGTTTAATTGTATTTTCAAAGTTTCAATTTCATAATTTAATTAGATTTTCTATTGTACACTGAAAAAAAAAAAAATTTTTTTTATTATTATAAGTATAAAAATAAAATTAATTATAATTATCATTTTTATTACTTTTTTTATTTAAAAGTAATTTTATACTTTAGTATGAAAATAATATTTTGGATACATTTAAACATTTAGTAAATATATAGATATATAATATCCCATAAATATAAACTATAATAGTTTAAAGCTTTTAATTAGTAATTAATATATTATATGCAATAGAATAAAATAAATCGATCTATTAATAAAGAAAATAAATTAATATATATAGAATAAAATATGAAGCATATTTAAATTTATTGTAAAATGTAAAATTACAAGTTTATATAATATTATTAAAATCAAGTTAATTTTTATTAATTTTATTTAATTTTAAAATAAGATTTTTTTTATTTATTAAATTTATTTGACTACCATCAAAATAATTTTTTTTTTAATAACTAATTAAAATTACTGATTATGATTATGATTATAAAAATCATTATTTTTTGTAAAATTACATTTGATACGATTAAAAATAAAATTTTGAATAATTTTAGTAGAAAACATTCATTAATTTTAACAAAGTAATATCATTGATTTTAATATATAAAATTTAAGTATTATAAGATTTTATTTAGATAATTTTTTAATTTTTATAATAATTTTTATACATTTCAATCATGTTATAATTTATTAATATAATATTTTTAATTTTAATAATTTTATCTTGTTAGATATATAGAATTGTTTAAATCATAATTTGATTTTAGTCAATTATGGAAAGCTTAGTGTAGATCACTATATATTGTTATTGAAAATTTTGATAATTACAAAAATATAATTATAGAAAGTTAAATTTAATATAATGAACGGTTTATTATGCTTAAATAAAAAAATTACCTTGTTTTAATTTTAGAAGTTAATAATTATATTTTAAATTAATCTATAAGTCTTATTTTTAATTAAAATTAATATAGAAAAATTGAAATATTAATTAAATTCTAAATATATTTTATTTAGAAATTCTCATTTTTTAAAAGAAATAAATTTTTTTTTTTATTTATACTTTTTAATTTAGGCAAGTAAATTAATATAAAAACTTTAAAACTCAAAATCTATTTTTGATTGCTTTGTAAATTTTTACTAGACATATAATATTATTAGAATAATTATTAATTTAATATAATTTTTTTTATCTAATTTAAAAATTGATCAGATAGAATACTTTTTAATAAAAGTTTAGCTTTTTAATATTTTATATATTTTTATATTATTATTAGTAATTTAAGTATACGAAAAATATAAACTTAACGTGATTTTTATTTAGGATTCTATATTTAACATATTATTTTTTCTTGAAAAATAAATTTTGATTTAATTTAATAAATATCATAATTTTTTTGTATGAATTAATTAAAAATAAATAAAAATTGGTTTTATGCGCATTAATATATTTTTAAAATATTATGAGATAGGTAATTGATTATTAAATAATTAAAAAATGAATAAAAATAAACAGCTTCTTTTATATTTATTTTGTTTCTTTTCTGAAATTAACTTTATTAAAATAAAAGTGTTTTATATATATTTTATAATTTACTTTCCCTGAATAAAATTCCAGCATTAATTTTGCTATTATTAGAATTTTTATTTTTTTATAATATTTAATATTAATTAACATACCGTAATAATTAATAAATAATTATTAAGTAAATAAAAAAATAATTTTTTCTTTTAAGTTGATTGGATTAGAATATTATTACTTATTTTTTAACACTTTAGTTCATGTAATTAAATTATTTATATTCTCAATAATAATAAAAATTTATTCAATAATTAAATAAAAAATTAAACAAATAATAAATAAAAATAAGTAGTTCGACAGAAGTTTTTAATAAATGTAAAAGAAGCTATTAAATTATTTAGTAGGTTTACTTTTCCTTTTGGCATTTATAAACTGTCTTATTTATGCCTAAGCAACTGAAAACGTAAATGTAAATGCAGAATACGTAAAAAAACAGCACGAATGTGTTCACAATTAATTAGAAGTGCCTTTAATAGAAAGAAATGAAGAATAACAAAGGGAATTCGAAGCCTAAAAAAGCAGAAGAAAATTAGGGGTATCTAATCCTGAGCCAATGAGAATTACTTTTGATTATAGTAATTT